>JAPYZS010000607.1:0-44023 GCA_030522925.1 Trissolcus japonicus | reverse complement strand
AAATAATGCAGGACAATGCGGAGTTAGATTTGCATAAATTTTTTGTATAGCATTTATGTAAAGTTTACACAAAATTTACATAAATCTGGCTATCAGGGTAGCTACTAAAGTAGTTGTACGTATTATCGACATCTGCGCCTATTATCGACATTTTCATTGACTATATTATAAAAACACATGTAAGAGTTCTTAGAATATTTTTTAAGTGTATGATAGAAGCTTATTAACTACTTGTTTGAAACAAATGAAAATCCTTTCAATTAATTTTTACAATTTTTTCACATGCATTTTGAAAACAAAGTGTCGATAATTGGTGCAGATGTCGAAAATAGGTACCACTACCTTATGCATAAGCAATGCATGTGTTAAAGTTTTCATAACAGTTACGTTAACATGCTCTCCGTGTAGATGTTCATTTTTAAATTTTAGAAATAAATGATTGAATAAATGACTATAAGAGCTTGTAACCGATGATGTGTCTAACGTGTGATGTGTCGTTGAGAAAATTGGGAACGCGATAATAAAAAGTGTATAATAATAAAAGAAACGAACAAACGTTTAATGCGAGAGTCATAAAAAGAAAAACAATGCTGGAAAGTGTTGCAACGGTAGGTATGAGGTCACAACTCACCATGGCATTCGTCGTGGCGGCTAATTGAAGACCCTGTAGGCTTGTCATGTGATGAGAATGGGAATGTGAATGCGCATGAGGATGGATGGGCGGGGGTGCCGGGGGTGCAAATCCTTGATGAAGACCTCCGGACACGCCGACACCTGTGTGATACATATAGTGTTGCATCGCGGGGTGCATCGTGTGGTGGTGTTGCGATGATCCTGCAACATAAAAAACCGTCTGTTAGTTTATTTGAACAAAAGGACGCAAAAATACAAAATCAAAATAAATCAAATCGAAATCAAACTTTGATTTCGAACGATGAAATAAATTTGGTACTGACCCATGGGTGATCCAAATCCAGAATGGAAGGGTTTGTTGTCAAGATCGAGGTGTCCCGTGGCCTTGATCATGTCACCCATAACGCCACCGAGACCGAGGCAGCCGCCGGCCTTCTTCTTTTTGCTTTTACTCGACAACTTCCGGTTCCTAGTTTGGATGCCCTCCTTCTTCATTGTCAGCGGCCGGTTGACCTGCAACACGAAAAACAATACCTCTGATTAGTTAACTCTCAATCGACAGCCAAAAGGCCGGGGCTAAGTGGCCGATCGGGTTGCGCGCGGCTGTTTAACATTGTTGCCATCTTGATGACCTTATCCCACAGCGGAAAACAGAACCACGATAGCGATCGCGATTTTAATATCTAAATTAGCTCCTAAAAACAGATCATCATCTCTCTCCCTATGAAAACAAAACGCGATCAGATCACGACGAGATAAGTCTAATGATAGGTGGACTTATCGCGTCCTATCCGAAATTGCTACTCGAGTTTCATGATCGAAAAGTCGCAGTCAAACTGCCCGCGCTTTTTGCCTCGCCGGAGAGAGAGAGAGAGAGAAAGAGAGCAGAGCGGATATTTTATAAATAAAACACATCGGTCAGGCCAGACGCACCGGCTTATCGTACGCATCATCGCTGAGCTCGAAGGGTGAACGGCCCACTGCATTCTTAAAAAAAATCATCGCCCTGTCATGATCGTTTCTTAAGATTCAAACTACTTTCAACGTCTCACCCAACTGTCTCAAATATAATCGGGACAGTTGAACGTATATTTCATTATGTTGGAAAATGAAAACGTTACTGTTGTGATCGACCACTTGTCATGTCCGGTTTTGGATTATATTTTTTCGGTTGCTATGGCTATCAAAATTGTTTGTCATATAAAGTCAGCCCAGTCCAATCTGTCAAGTAAAACATTTTTCTGATAAGAAAATTTTGCTTTTAAGTGATAAGGCGCTTATATGGTTCTACGTCTTATATACTGATTCGGTCATGTTAAGGCTGATCCGTCTTAAAGCGTCTTATCCAGTGATCCGGCATCCGAATATTGACCTGAATACGACTCCTCTCTTAATTCGAAAAAGAGAAAAAATCTTAGAAAAAGTGCATATACACTTCTTCTAAAACTGTTTCACTTTTTCAAATTAAGAGAGATCGGAATGGTAAAATGAGGCAAATTGATCAGTGCCCTATTCTAGACCTGTTTCCATATGAGCGAATTTTTTAATATTGTTTTTGATATGTAAGATTGAAACCAATTTGGGTGAATTTGTTCAATATTGTGTACGATTTATCTACAACGACACTTAGCTTCACTAACAACCTAGCTTAATCAACTAACACCTGTGACTTTTAAGTTGGTACTAAAAATATAACTAATTGTAAGTAGGTTAGACATTGTATTAGGATAAAACGTCAATTAGCACACTCAAAAAATACTGGAGGTTATACACCTTCAGTATATGGAGTTCTCTTTTTACCAATAAGTTGGCGTTCTTAATTCTTCAATTGGAGATCTTATATTTATTTTTGTCGACAACAACAATCACATTCAGGTTTGTTGTAGTAATATTTTTGTAACACTCATCGTTACAAAGTCTAACGTTTTTATTTATAAGTATGTTTAATAAAATAATTATTGATAATTAATTATTGTAGTGATGAATTTTGGTATCAGCAATATTCAATTTTGAATTAAATGAAATTGGAACTCTCAGACCACCAATTGGAGAATTAAGAACGCCAACTTATTGGTAAAAAAAGAACTCCATATACTGGAGGTGCCTAACCTCCAGTTTTCTTTGAGTGCAGGAACCAGAAAATGAGAATGTGCAAATTGTAATGATTTCGAATAGAAAATTATTTGCGACGAAATCTAACGAGATCGACCTTTAAATAATACAAATCCTGTAATACAAAAATGTAACAATATTGTAAATTTACTAAAGAAAGTCGATGATGATTGTTTTTGAAATTTTGTTCCCCGTTGAAACAGAATATACATCGGAATGAAGAATTTGCGGGGAAAATTGTGCGTGGAATGTAATTCGTTTGACGAATTGTCGCCGCAGACCCCCGTGATGTGAGCTGCATGGAATTCGCGCGATCGTGTCCGATAAAATGATACGATTTACGCGGAATGGCTGAGTGGCAGCCAAGGCCGCAGCGCGGAACAATGCGGCCTACGCTGTTGCAACCAGGACCCCGCGCGTCGAAGAAGAGCGCGCCACCGAGCCGCTCACCACGACGATATTTCCACGGGCAATCATAAATCTATCAGCGACGGGTAAACGTCGTCGATTGTTGCTGTCAAGGTTCGTGCCAACTCCGTTGACTCAGCGGCCGTGTTAACTATCAACAATTTTTAATTAAGACTCGTCCCCCACCCCGAGTCCCATCGCTCTCGCACTTGAGACATACATGGTTCACGGAGGAAATCGTACTTTCACTTTGCAAACGAGTGTTTTTGCGCTGTTCAGAGGAACGTGCGCACGAAAAAAAAATTAAAATAAAACGCTAGTCCAACATTTACAATTTTTCGTTTTTTCTCCGTCAAGAGAAATCCGCTTCGCATCAGAGGAAAGCCTTTTGGCTTTAGACGCGGTAGCACTTGAAAGTTAAATGAATAATGGAGTTGAGGTGAAATTATACGATTTAAAATTTGAATGAAAAGCGGATTGAATTTTCGTGGACCGCTCATTGTGAGATTTGCAATGGAAAATATGAACCAGCGAGGCGTGCAGTAACGCGACGGTGACGTGACTCTCGAATTGAGCGAGGGCTGTCGATTCGTTAATTATAATTGCACGCTCGGTGCGGAGCAGCGCAGCAGAAAGAGACTACCGAGAATCTGAGGGATTTCTTAATTGCGCTGTGTGGTCGAATGTGCAACGTATGCATACCATCGCCGAGGATTCTACAATTCAAAAACTTTTGCCATGGAAAAAACGAATTCACTTTTACTCGCATAACGATGTTTGGAATTAATCACACATTTTATGGCATCATTTTTTATGCCAGCACGTTTAAACATCATTTATTAATTATAACTTAATAACACGTTAGCTCGCGCGGCTATTTGAGATTTCTACAATCACCACTTAATCATATCTTTGGTGTACTTTTACTCGCTTATGCTCGAGCGTGATCGAGACATGAAGTTTCTAGCTCATTATAATCAATAAAAGGAATAAAATAAATAAATCATTGCACGGACGACTTTTGAAGATACAAAATTGTCCGCACTTTCAACAAATGTTGAAAATAAAATTTTGAAATCATTCAACTATGTTTTGAATATTTCAATTATTGAGTTTTTAACTATCGTTGAAGGTTGATATTCAAAACAAGTTTTTAGCTCAGTTTGACGACAAAAAAGCATGCTAAAAGGGTTTAAGAAAGACGAGAGTCAACGGTTTTTCGTACTTTAATCAATTCAAGAGTTCTTCGAAAATTTGATGAATTCCCGCCGGTGTCCGTTCCCTCTTGAATGCGTTTGACGACGCCGCGCCGAGCGTGCCAGCTAATTCGACAAATTTGGCCAATTGCATAATTCTGAAAAAGAGTCATTGACCGTCTCGACGGTCTTCTACGAACTCTCAGTCCTCTAGGATACGACAGCGAAGGGCAATTTCCGTTTCGCGTTCATTGTTCTTTCGCGAGCTGTACTTTATTGATACAGATATGTATACTTTCGACGTCGCATAATGAAAAGGAATGACGGAAAAGAGGACGACAGAGGAAGAAGACCCCTCCTTGACGAATAATACCGGGAACCTTTTCTTATTCCAAGTTGGTAGTTGCATCACGTCGCGGCGACTACAAAGTTCCGCGGCGTTTGTCGTACAATGAAATGCATGCCTAGTATCGCACCGACCCCCGAAAACGACCACCCCGGGATTAAATTTCATGCAGGGACTTTCTTCATTGTCAAATTGTCCTTCTTTTTTTTTCTTACTACGAGAATAACAATTGGAAAGACAGGATTTCAGACGCTCAAAAAAAATCTTAGCTCAAAAATGGTTACAATCTTGAAAGAAGAAACAAAATCCAATTGGTTTAATATAACCACGAGCGAGGAATGTTTTTGCACAAGATTCTCTCTAAAATAATTCATCAGTCTTCTCTTAAATATATTTAAATTTTGCACATTTTTCACTTCTCCATGTAGATCGTTAAATAACTTAAAACCCTTATACAATAAACTTCTTTGTGTTTTTAATGTATACGGTTGAAAGAAATTACAATACCATTTCTTTGTTGCGTTATTCTACCACTAATATCACCACCGTATTGCACTTTATTACATAGTTCTGGAGGCACATCGCCAGTCTTCGTTTTGAAGATTGGAAGTAAAACATTTCGCTTGATTCGCTCGTCAATTGATCACTGAGAGTCAATTTCAGCTCGTCTGGTCCTGGGTGAATCGTCATTTCTGTTCGTTTTGAGGAAAAAAACGAATTTTGGAAACAACAAAACTGGTGTTGTAGCAAAAGGAACTTTTTTTTCTTAGCCAAGGACCGAGCAGACTTTTCGATTTAAATACAATGAGACAGGCTTAATCGGGCCCGCTGATTGAAGTCTGCGGGTGTCCGAATCTGCGAGGTGCAAACGAAAGAAGGGAAAGGAGAGGCAATGACGAAGTCCGAGGATTCAAATGCGGATTGATGTGGTCGCACACGATGCAGCCGCACGCCAATTGCATACGAGATGCGCGAGGTCAATGAATCGAAGATCGAATCCGAGAAATGACAGGTTTTTTTTCCAAGTGACGATCGTTTTTGCATCGCCAAGTCGCGGAGGCACTTTTGTTTTTGCCCGATAACGCGCACCAGTGAGAGTAACGCCCGGTCCGAGAGAGAGATCATCAATTATTTTGGCACTTCCTTTTCGCCGAGCCACCTAGCAGGCCGTTTCGTCTGCGAGGCCACGAGTTGAATATCTCATATTGGCCGCGGAGCATGCGGAATACTAAACGCTCGGCTGCAGGCTCTTGTAAAAGACTATTCCGAGTACTACAACAATTTTACAACTTCCTCGCTGCATGATTTGATTAAGTGGACGGATGCAACAAAAAATCATCCTTTAACATTTAAAACGAATAAAAAAATCTTCCCGTTATGAAACTCCAGGAACGTTACTTGGCAAAATTATTATTGTGTTACGTTATGAAAATAATTTTCTGATTAAAAATTTCCGCAAACTTTCCAGCAGGGTATTATTTTTAAAATCAAAAAATAATGTCGACTGAAAATTGAGAGTATTCTAAATCGGGCTCGTGTAAAAAAATCAGCCCCAGAAGATTAATGAGCGATATATGGTTGTGAACGCGAATTTTCTTGGCATTGCAGATTTAGGTATTGGGTAACGCTTCTCTGTCTTTCTCGCAGCCCCGCTACGCATATCTCGCAGAGCACAGAGACTGCCCTGTCCATGCCGATATGATCTCAATCGTGGGCCAGGCTAACCGGTAAATATAGCGCTACTGGGAACCGTATAAATCTGTGCGCCGATTGTCCGATAAGCCACATAATTTTAAGACTTTCCGCACTTCGGGGATCTCGTCGTGAAATCTCCCCGTGGGACCCGTTCCCGCGCATGTAAAAGCCCCCCCCCCCTCCAAAAAACGGACAATAGACGAATGCAACAGGACGAAACAAACCGAACTTACGTCTGCTCGGCCGACGAATTACGCTCGACTCAGCGGAATCATTCCAAACAAATTGTTTACAAGTCGCGCGCTCATTGTTTCGGACCGCATTTTTCGTCGCGGGTTCCCCAGCGCAATCAAATTAGATCAAACACGCTGTCTCTCGCATTTTCGGTCTTTTGTTTCAGAATGATCAGATGCGCTGACCAGATAAGCAGAGATTCTAATTTCGTATCCATCTACATACTCGGTTTTCTGGTCGAAGAGAATATGATAGTCTTGAAAATAGAATCTCATCTTTTTAGTTTAAACTTATTTGAACTCATTTATTTGAAGATTCGGGAGATCGCTAACAAAAAAAAACGTAGTACACCACGCGAGGGGAAATTTTAAATAAATCCAAAATATAGGTTGATACAGATATGCAACAAGATGTGATGCGTGATTCACTACTGCATTCAGTTGATATTTTGCGACCTCGTTTATATATGGATAGGTCACATGATTGCTATATTACCGTACAAAGTGAAAGATTTTATATAATTTAACCCGGGTGAAAATGGAAGGGTCCTTGAGAAATTATTAAAGAATTTTTTGGAGATTGATCCGAAAGGATCCTGTAAATAGGAAAATCAGGATTCCATAAAGGACCCATAAAAACCCCTTCAGGATCCCCGAGATAGAGAACCCATCTTGAGAATCTTCGTGTGATCCTTGAAAGATTATTTTTTTCAGGACCTCTAGTAAATCTTTATAAATTAAAAAAAATTTTAAATCTCATAAAATTTTAAAATGTTTGGAACTAAGTGATTTTTCATAGATTACTTAAGGATATTTGATATTTACTTCAAGGATTCTGAAAAATTTTATCAAAAGTCCGCTTGAGGATCACACGAGAATCCTCCAAGATTCCACTGGGTTCTCCATCACGAGAATCCTGATGGGGTCTTTATGGTGTTAATATGAGAACCTGATTTTCCCATTTCCACATGGAAAAAAATCGACCGATTTTTCGATAAAAGGCAGTTAGCGTTTACGATTATTTCTTTTAGGTTAAAATAAATAAAATTGTAGTATTATTCGTCATCATAGGATTATCCTATGACTGTCAACGAATAAACCTTCAACAATCAGCGTTCCACAATTCACAGTCAAATGTGGAATCATATATATTCAAACGCTGACTGTCATAGGATTATCCTATGACACTTGGGAGATTTAACGTGAACAGTACTTCAAGTAATATTTCCATGACTATGAAGAACTTTAACGAACATTTTCATTCTTTTATACTAGAACATCATTTGCTGGATAATCTATTCATTTTTGAGTGGTAATACCATCATTTTTACGGTTTTCTTCCCGTATTAAAAGTCAACGTAAAAAACCATGAGACTTTAACTGAGAATCGGTTGATTTTTCTTTTCGTGCAGGATCATTTCGGATCAGTCTCCGAAGGATCCTTTATTAATCCTGCAAGGATCTTTTATTTTCAGGAAATACGGATATTCTGAGGAAAAACATTAATAATATCACAAATTAAAAACAAAAATATTTTTGCATCTAAAAAAGGAGTTATGAACATGGCTATTGAATAAGTGAAATTTACAAAAAAATCACAAAACTGTAGAAACAAAAAATTCAAAATCAATTCGATTTTTGAACCAAATCTCTCATCTGTTACATAAAAGTGTTTCATGAAAAGGCTATTAAAAAAGGCTTTATTTATCTTAAAAATTAAAAATTGAAGCGATCTACCTTCTGTGAGGTGGGGTCCATTTCAGTCGAACGTGTAACATACTGAAACTTTCTATCGTGACAATCAAGCGTGTTGGTGCGGCCGATAAATCACTGTCACATATCGGACTCTAATGCGATGTCAAAATCACGACATTGTCGCGTTGATAAATTAGACCGATGTTTCGCCTCCTACGTGAGCGTCGCGTCCCCGGGACATAAAGCATCGGTGAATCCGCACCCGACCTTGAGGTTTATTCGGCCACCTCCGGACGGACACGGGATGACAATGAGAATTCTCATGGGAACTCGAGCCGTGTCGCCGTATGACGCTTGTTCGCTTGATTGACAACGTCGTTATATTTGGCGATGCCATGTCCATCAGGTTGTTTGCACAATTAAGAGTCCCCGGACGATATACAAAACAGGTCCGTTGAGAAACATTCGCCATCACCTTTGACGAATAATTAAATCGCCCGGGTTGTCGTTAAAATCGGCAATTTTTGCGTGCGCGATTATAATTTCGGCGTGTTTGATACAAAGCCGGGGGACCGGCCGAAACGATCGGCTCCCCGTTGGGACCGCACAATTTATCGATTATGGCCCGGTAAGAAAAGTGGCGTCCAGTCGTTTTGCATGGCTCGTTTCGTGGACGCGAAAAAGTGCACCAATTAGCCTTTCTTGAAACCGAACCACGTGGATCCTCGGTAATTAATTGCGCCAAACAAACTCGGACGGTTCTGATAAATTGAACTGGCCCTCCGTTTTGTTGTATCATTCCGCGTAATTGTGCACTTGAATTGTGCAGTCATAATTATTAATTGATAAAAAACGTTGTCAAAAATAATGCTACAATGTTTCTTCCAAATTGTTATTTGTGAGTTGTAACTTGAATTTTTATGTAACGAAGCACAAAAATTTGAATCATTCCAAAAAGTTCGACTCGGTTTTCAGTGAAAATAATTTCCTTTTTTTTCACAAATAACAAGAAGCAGAAATTCAGCACCATTCGGGGTTCTTCAAAGATCTTTTGTTTGAAAGTTTTGCAACTGATGTTTCTCTCTATCGGCAGTACCGATAAAGTCAGCATCAGCCACTAAATACACGAAATTACGTTCTTAAAGCACCAGCGTCGAACAAAAGAGGTGTATCCCTTATGGCAGCGACAATGGCAATTCGATATTTCGTATAGCCGAATCGTAATGTATCCACTACCTTCGACCTTTAGTTCGCGTGCATTACAGTGTGATCGGCAATCGTGGGTTTATTACAGCGTGTGCCACCGGGACCCGAGTGACACAGAACCTTTTGTCGATCGTCGTTTGTGAGTCTTGAACGTCGGAAACTCACTTCTTTCAGAGGTATTTGTTATACGTGCGTATTACACTTAGAAAAAAAAAAGAAACTGTAGCTCGACGAAAAAAAAAATGCGCCGATGTTATTTATTCGCAGCCGAAACAAGCGAATATCTCGGCCTCGTCACGATGTCCGGTCGTTTCTCTGAAAGATACGTATCGGAAGCTCGTCGAGATCTTTTTTGATCGGAGGGTGCAAAACGATATCCCGAGGGGGTTGGACCTCGCGTTTCGTCGATCTCGTGTCGCGGCCGGTTAACGACAGAAGCCCGTGCTTAATTAATGATTACCAGGAAACGCGTCTGGGATGGGACTTTATATGCTCGGGGCTCACCTACCGCGTATAGGGCCCGAATTCTGAGTACGCTCGCTTGTTGCCCGGTGAGAAACAGGCAACTGCGCCCTCGTGTACCTTCGAACCACAGATCGAACCCGATAAAAGCTAAACCGGAGACACAGATTGTAGTCTCAGCGTGCAAGCATGAGAGGCGCGACCGTTGAGGAACAAAAAAAAATAACCATACCAAACAAAAAGTATATGTCACGAAAGACTCAACATAATGACTAATAACCGACAATGTTCATTATATGAATCAATCATTAGTACAAGCGTTGCACACGCGAAACGAAAATTTGCTTTCCATTGTTGACTTATACTGAAATGACAAATTGGTATAAACTATAAAAAAAGTCTTTTGAAAAAAAAAAGAAAAAAAAATTGTCGCATTTTTTACATCTTGTCAGAGCAATGTTAGTTTTCGCCTGTCGGGGAAATAAAGTGTTGGACAAAACATTGAGCTCTCGGGGCTACCGGCAGGGCTTACTTCCGTCGCTTCCTGTGTCACACGCAGTTGAGCACGCTCCACCCTCGAGAGCACCGTTGACAAAACAGGATCATGATGCATTGTAAACACGCTTGGCCTAATTGTCAGCGGAGGATGATGATCGCCGGACGATCGATCGGGCGTATATTGTTTGTTGAGCACTCTAGCGGGAAAGTACAAAAATGTTGCGCGATCCGCAATTATTCAAGGTTTCCTCTTCTCTCTCTTGGCGTATTATTTTTCATATACCAGTTGAAATGTATTCACGCCGGTGAAAATGGTTAATTATCATTAGCGTAATCATCAACTCGGAATAATGGTCTGTTTAGATTAAACTTTCGTTTCAATTAACGCCATTGCACATATTTCGTTCGACGCGGTAAACCACGTACAAATATATTATCACGTTTCGCCTGAGAGTTAGAGCTCACAGTGAATACCATATAAGTACTAATTGTAGATTTTTCATTATTATACAATAGGATGTAAGACGAGCGATTAATTTTTTCTAATTAGAAAGATATGTATCTCTGCCGTGGTGGACCTCGATTTGAAAAAATGATACATCCTCGCTGCTAAGATATTCCACCTTTATAATAAAACCCCACATTGCATATTACTTACATTGTGTAATTTGTAGTAGAGGCCGCACGCGTTGCACACCGGCTCGCCTGCCTGATTTCTTCTCCACAGCGTCGTCGTCGCGGTCTTGCAGTTCGCGCAGCTCGTACCCGCTCGTCTGGCAGCACTCTGCAGCGACAGTTTTGGAAAAGAAACAAAAGATATCACACCCGTAAACAACTCTTTGTCAAGCTCACAAAAACTACTTCATCTATCGCACAAGCCAAACGCATTATGAAATTCTCAGTAACACCATGAGTAGCCTTAAAAGGTAGCAATCCACTTGACCCAAGTGGAAACCTATAATTAAAAGTGTTCTCCAAGCGCCCTTTATCTGAATGGTCCTTCGAGCCGGATTCAAAGAAAAATCCCTTACATTAAAATCATTGTTGGATTTTGCAAAAAGATGTCGCGTGTTGTTCTTTTCATTTTTCTTATTTACAATACATTCGCTTATGTAGTTACCTACATAGTATTAGTTAATTTTAAGATAAGATATTCAAAAATATTGAGCATGTATTAATATTGTTATGTAACTGAAATGTAACGACTATGAATTGTTAATCTGAGGCAGAGAAGTGTTATTTGTGTTTGTTAATATACAAGTCAGCCATTTAACGCAGGTAAACGATCACACGCTCGGGGAATAATGGGCAACCACTTAGCCTTCGGGATGACATGGTACAATTTTTCATTCGAAAGCTCCGCTGCAAAATCACTATACCTGGTCTCCATTGTCGGGGACCCCGAGTCCGACGGGGGGCCCGCTCTCGCTCGCTCCCACTTTCCGAATAATACTTAAGTTATTGGAATCCCCTTTTGGGCCCCATTGAAAACGAAATTGCGCCATTTAGGCGACACAATGGTCGACAACATTTCCTGAATGTTTTACCGACCGAGTGGATTCGCGCACGCTGAAATCAGCGTGTCATCCTTAATGTTAATTTTGTTTTGATACTGAGATACAAATGGACATGATTGATCTGGTTTTGATTCAATGCAATTTGGATCTGGAGGTAGAGAAATTTTTTATTATGTTGAGGTTAATCAATTGTAAACACTGCTCTGAAAACGAAAAATGGTTGGCAGCAACTGCAACTGTATTCATTTTCTTTTCTATATGTAAATTTAGTTGGCACTCCTGATATGGCGATAACTTTAAATATTAAGTAGTTCAAAATTGAACTGCACTTACAGATTTTCATGTTTTTGGATAAATTTTTTTTTACTGGCTTTGGACATCAATTCGAACAATCTCTCGCATGGATTTTGCAAAATTCCCGGAATTCGCTGAAAAACGAAACCTGACCTTTAAAAATATGAACCCTATCAAATTTTGGTTTGCATCATTCGATTCTAAGTGAAAAAATACATAAAATATCAAAGTTTCATTAATTTACATTAAACTCATCATATAGTTGAAATTTCACTTGAACCTCCCCTTAAATCATATACCATTCTAAGTGAGCATAGTTAATTTTTTGGTAATTTCCAAAAAATTTTTAAATTTTAATTGAAGCTGCGGATCTGAGGGTGGGTGGGTGTTACCGTTGGGAAGAGTCGAAAAATCATTAGACGTTGGTGTGCACAGGCGCTGCCTTCGATCAATCTGTGTAACCATGCCTTATCAGCGGGATCTTATCAATTCACGCGCAAAGGGGTCTAAGTATAATGGCTGCCCCTCTCCAAGGCTCCACCTCGAGCAAGGGAATCAATACGAGAGAGCCACTTCGTCAATACCATGGTACGGCCGGGAACTCGTATCTGCTCTAGATCTTCGACACCCTCGAAGTCGTTGGGTCAAGAGGGAGGTGCGCGGGTCCGTTTAATGGTTATTATTCGGCACTGGGTGAAAAAAAAAAGTGACCGAGAGTTCATTTATCGACGGGGTTTGATTGAAAGCCCGACGTTCGATGATGAATGGTCCGACGGGACAGACAAAAACAACGGCCAAAAAACGGTGATGAAAATTGAATGACAACGGACGTTAATTAGAAACTGGAAAGCCGGCAGGCGGAGAAAAATGGGCCTTCGATGCCGGTGGCCGAGGACGTCACTTTGGCGCGTAATTCGCGAACCACTTGACGAGCTGAAAAAGCGTTATTTATTTACCAACCATCGATCATCGTGTCGGGTAATTAATAGCGGCCACTAGATCAGCGAAATGGAAAGCGGTTTAACAGAGCAACGGACATTCATCAAAATATGTGCAACTTGTAATTTTGCTATAGCATCATCTGGAACTAATCAGTAATTTTTATTTAGCTCAGACAGCCATTTCATTTTAAATAATACATCCTAGATCTATCCAATCCACATAGAAAGTTGAGTGGGGCCTGATGGACCCGGTTTGTAGTGATTAAGTTGAAAATGACTTTGACAAATTTCGTTACAGATTTTGAATATTCAATTTTTTGAATATTTAGTCTTACAGAGTTATGGCGATTTTTTTATTTTAACGTACATAGTGGGGTGCATATAGACCATCTTGTGACATTCTAACCTAACTTTTCAATTTTCTTAGTTTAGAAAATCAGATTTTTTGGATGTTGAATGAAAGTAAGTTTACATTGTTGTAATCAAACAGAATTAGTAGAATTAGTAGTAGTGTTTTTGAACATTGTGTATTGATGTAACATCTGTATTCATATGTAGTGTTGAGTTGTATTTTTGGGATAAAGTTAATTAAACGATTTCGAATTATATTAATTGCAAGAGTGAGTTTGCAAGGGTAGCACTTGTTCGAACCGGTTATGTCACTATCTGGCAGGTATGACATTTCTGAGCCCTGCCATATCGTTCGCTGTCATCCTCACGGCCCCTGCGTGTGTTCGGTTTCGCAGCCTCCGTTTCATCTTCTCGTTGCATTTTTATTTCCACCAGCTTTTTATTACGGCTTTAGCTCACTTTCGTTTCCACTTTATCCCGCTGTCTCGGCGCAATGTCTACTTAATTTTATTAGTCGACCTGACTGACTATGAATGAAAGACAACCGACCGACGAATAAGGACGAGAGCGCCTTTTACTTCAGACCCCCTTTCAACTTTTTCGCATCCTTTTTAGTTTCTTTTCGTTTTTGCCAATTGCCTTCATGACTTGATCGACTCTCCGAATTCATTCGTCAGTGCTACTTTTGAAATGTAATATCGCCTCGCCTCGGCGATTGCCCAACAAAGGACCCTTTCTTGATGCCCTAACCAATTAAAAAAAAACTTTTCGGAAATACGTTTAAACACTTCTTTTTGGTTTCCAATAACCACGCCACTTCTCTCTAAATAATCCAGTGAAAATGTCATTGTAATTTTGACTCAAAATAAGTGAAATTTTTCACTTTTTGCAATTGGTAGAAGACTCTGGAGCTTCAATTTTATGAAATTTTGCAAAAGTTCTGAAGAAAACGATATGTTGCCTCTTTGGCAATGATTTCATTTTTTTTAAATGATTTTCTGTGTTGATTATCAGAATAAAACCGTTTTTTGTAATTTTGAGAATTTGGAACCACATTTTCTGATACTAGTAACAATAAAATTTGATAGGAAATAAGAACCAGAGAGAAAAAAAACCTTGCCTCGTTCAATTTTTACCTTTGTAATTCAAATTCACAGAGATTCTGCCAAGGAAAACGCAGGATTAAATGTGAGGAATTATACTCGGCAATTCTAGTTTTGATTTTCACTTAATTTGTTATGCAAAAAACTGGCACTTGTAAACCGCACCCAGAAGTTGTGGCACCTGATGAACCACGCCAATTATCGAAGCCTTGGGGGGTTTGGAAGTTCTGTAAACTTCCTCGTGCCACGCTTCGGACACTGGATAAACGGGCGCAATTAACATTGAAAAATCGTTCAAGGCTGCGCCAATCCGGTTCCAGTATGTGCCACGTCAGCCCGACTTTCCTCGCCGATTGAGTTATCGGTCGGAGCAACTTTTCCAAATTCTTTTTCATCGCCAATTACAAAACCATCGGTTTCCACATCGCGCGACCTTTTCGCTCGCGCTAATTAAACCGCAGTCCCAGGCGATTCCATTCCGCCATTTTTTTGTCATGCCTCGCGTTCCACCATCATTTGTTCAGCGACTGCTTTTTGCCGTCATTTTTAAATCAAAACATGCTCTCTCGCTTAAGTGGCTTGTTGTCAGGGGCCCGTTCCAGGAGTAGTTAGCGGTACACCTCGGCACGGTTATTAATTACCGGCAATGACTCTCAATATAAGGGCATTAAATCGATTCGATCGTCGCGGTTTCTCTAAGACTCGGCCGCGAGCGAGGATCATTCATCTTTTTCTCGTATAATCGTGCCGGAAACCATTTCTCCCTCGGACAATTCGCAACTGACCAACTACGCAAAATTACTGTCACTGTTTAGTTGTTTTAAAAAATCGCGCTTCTGGCAATCCGGTATTGGCTGGATACATAAAATTGAAAAAGATTAATAAATAAATGATAGTAACAGATAATTAACAAATCCTCAATACATTTATATGTCAAATTATCCTCCAAGTAATTTGTTTAGTTTAAAAAGAGAATTGTGAGAGAAAGGAACTTGAAGAGAACGTAGTTTATTTGTATAATGAAAATCAAGATAAAAGAAAATTCATTTTTTAAAATGTCAAGTTTCCAAATTTAAATGCATTTAAGAGAGGACTGATGAATTGTTTTCGAATTCAGACAACACTGCTGTATTCAGTTATAAGTTATTGTACGTGACCATAACTTGTGATATCAAAAAAATGTGTTATATTAATAACTAATCGTACATAATTGATACAAAAAAATAAAAATAAGCATCGTATAGTAGCCCTGTTATAAAATATTTGCACATCGTTTTCAGTTGGTTTTGTAACGTCCCCATAAGTGTCTCCATTCATTTTTGTTAATTGCACAAAATTGGTTGCTCTATCTCTCGCGGTGTCTGAAACAATTCACTTTATGCGGATTAATTAAAAAAAATTGCGCAAGCATGTATAATTATCCGTACACATGTAGCTGCAAGTTAAATGACGGTCCTTTTTCTTGCCCATTTGAGAGTCCTTTTTTTGTATCTCCCCTCTCGGCCCGGAGGTTCACTTCGAAGCAATTCGTTGCTCGATACAAACAATGTTGCCCACTGTGTATCGTTGTAATGCACTCCCTCTCCTTGATCACCGACCGAGGGCTTCTAGTCACGATTTAGTCAAGGATATAGAGATACTTATCTCGCAGCCTCGCTCGTAAACGCTCGTTTACTCGACGTAACTCCTTGGAAAATTCTGCACCAATTTCATCCTCTCTTTCGGCACTCGATACTTCTTTTTTTTTTCCTTCTCAATTGTCTCTCAGAACTTTTTTTATCCTCTCCCAAGCTCGAAAATTATTGATCCGAGAATGGCGCAAACCAAAACCTTTCCTTCATGCCAATGTCAGAGTATTAATAAACACAAGTAGCAATTATCACACAGCGTTCAAATAATTGTAACTTGTAAATTACAATAGCCAGCCTATAATCATACGCGTATCGGAAGTTAACGGTTGCACCCGAACAATTAATTTTGCAGCAAAAAATGCTTTGCATGATGATTTATTTTTGAATATAATTTAACTTTAAATTTTATTTTGCATTTTGTTAACTGAATTTTAGCCAAAAATCATCAAGTTGAAAAAGAAATTTAAATTTTAATTGAAAAACTTAATGATTATCCTAAAATAACCTTTTATAAGAAAAAAAATTGTTGTGGTTATAAACGAGAACAGATGGAAGGACAGCAACTGTGTTGTACCGAGCCGTGCTAGTGTTAGGAATGTGGTGCCACTGCTTGTCACTATCAGAAACGCTCGCGCGCACGACACCAGGCAAAAGTGGTGATAAAGATGTGGGTCTCCATAGGAAGCTTTTATCGATTGGATTCAATGTCTCATCCGACAATAACCGTTACTGCAACAACCGCCTGGAATGGCTCTCAGAAAAAAAAATTGTTACGTTCAATCACTATTTTTTTTCACGGTTGTATGGGAGGATTGATTTTACTTTACTACTCGCTGATAAACCGATTTTGATGCTACTAGTTCTCTCATAAAATTGATACATGAGGAGGCTGGAGAAATTCAGCCATTATCATAAAAGCTACTGGAAAACAGCCAATCTATATGATAAACAGACGAGTTAGTTTTATGTGATTGCACTTGGTTTTAAAACCGTACAAGAAATCAAATTAGAAAAACATCCTTGAAATTGTCATTTGAAGACAAATTAAAAATTTACAAAGTGAATGAAATGTACATTTTCTTTCAGTAGTAACATTTTTTGTACGAAAGCGAAAATATTGTCAACTCATTTTTTTCATTGATTAATTGACACCAATCGAAATTCACTTTGCGTCGGTCCAATCCATCACGCTGTATCGAAATTCCAATTGAATAAAAGTCATTTCACAGTTGCGCATCAAGCCCCCATAAAACTGTCGACTTTCATATTCGGCGCGGTCATTTTTCACGGCGTCTCATATAACAAATGCATTGCTAAAAAAAGTGGCACGCTTTTTTTGTTTTTTTTTTTTATTTCTTTTGTAATCTGACAATTAACTGGCGAGGGACTTTTGCATACGCCAAAACGAAACAATCCAATAAATCAACGCCACACGTAATGTCAATCATTACATTATCCCAGTCACGCACAGGCGCACAGAAATATGTCTCTCCGGCGTCCATTGACAGATTCCATGCTTCGGTGATCAAGTATGACTAACTAAAATAGCCGCGCCATTTTTACGTCGGCCATGCTGTGCGCCGCAGCATTTTTGCGCTGACAAATTTTTGGGACCACGACCAAGTGTCATCGTGCATCACCACCCTTTTGGCTCCTCCCCTCCTTTTTTTATTCTTCTCCCCGCGAAATAAATGTCCAGCGAAAAACATTCGTAGAAGTTGTTGGCTGCAATAAGAGAGTCCGCGTTCTTCTTGCTCTTCTTTTGCGCCCATCGCAGCAGCTCGCGAGAGCTTCTCTTTGTTCGATTTCTGTAACGTGGCCTCTCTCGAGCTGTGCTGAACACGGGGGAACATTGCTCGCAATTTAAATAAATTCACCCATGTGTGCCCATAGAGTTCGCACGCTCTCGCCGTTCCAAACATTTTTTTTTCTTTTTTCCCTCTCCCCTTTTCTTTTATTCCCGGTTATTATTTACGATTGATTTTCAGATTGTTCGTGATATTGTCTTGTTCTTGGTTTTTTTTATCTGCTTATATTCCTTTAGGGAAAGTTTCAACGATAGTTTGGCAGAAATAACATAAAAGGATGAAAGAAAAGTGGCGAAAAAAATTGTTTAATGTAGAGAAATTGTTGCAAAATAAAGTTATAATATTTATCCGAGTGATTTTGTTCTGTTATTTCGTTGAAAATTGTTATCCTCACAAGAGTGGACGGTGCGCATCATGCACGATTCCACTTTTCTCGAGTTCGAAAAATCACGCGTGTGATACGCATGCCTGCACCGGTTAAACGCGCCTCGGCCGTATTTTATCAACATCATTATACATTATATATAAAAACCGTTAAGCTGCTGTAAAACGCTTTTCAAATCTCATCATGTTTGTGTCGAAATAGAAACGATAAAAACAACACGAGTAATCGTAATTGCTCATGTTAGAAACTTTCCTTATTCTTTTTTTTTTTGTACGTCTTGCTTTTTCGCGCTCAACCGGTATCCAAAACGAGATAATTGATATGTAAAAACTCATGTCACAAATTGGTTTACTCTTATCGTTTTTCTCCGTTTCTTTTTCTTTTTTAATTTTTGCAACTTTTATCTTTTGGAATTATTAATGAAACTATAATCTTAACGGCGATGACGATGTCGTTCGACCATAGTCCCGATGTTAATGAGCGTGATAATTAAATGAATTGTAAATGAAGGAGGGAGGAGGGTATTTTTTTGCAAATAGCATCGCACTGTACCGCGTGTATAACCAGAAGATGAAAATTTTCGCGTGGGCAGTGAGTTACGACACGCATGCCGCAGGTTCTCTCTCGGGTGGTTTGGAAAAAAGAAATTCTCCTTAGCTGCTCGTTTCAATGGAATATAAAGGAAATTTATTCACTTGGCTACCGAAACGGGTCTCCGTCTCTCTCATCCGCGCGTCGAGCTGGCTCAGAGCCGCTTCATCGCCGCACCCTCTTCGCCTCCCGTGCCGATGACACGTGCGATCATTCTTCCGCTTTCGCTCTTCGCGTAATGGTAGCTTAATATTCTTCCGAGATGCTCGTGTATGATTTACAGCGCTATCCTAGGTCGTTCGGCATTTCTTTATTAAATTAAATCGCTCGGCTGAATTACCTTAACCTATTGACAACCCCATTTGTCGGCTACGTTGAAAAGCAGACGAAACATCTATTGAACGAGATAACCTTATTAGCATCAATCGGGTTGAATTATGAATGTGAAACTAATTTTTTTTTAATTTCAGATTTGAAAATAATTACAATTTTGAATACACGTTTGATCCATAATGAAATTAGCAAACTCAGAAGGAATTTGAAATTAAAAAAATTATGGTCGTCGAGAATCGAACACTCGACCCCAAAGTGGCAGTCCGAATGTCTAGCCACTGCTCTATTGATCATATTTGAACAAAATACATTTTCATGTAAAAAATGGATACAAATATAATGATATGTATAAAATAAACATATATTTTTGTTCTCGAAGGTTATCCTAATGTTTTGCGTTATTAAAATTACAAAAAATTGATAGTAAAAAATTATTCGTTCTAAACGAAAAACGAAGTACTGAAATGATATTTGTGAGTTGTAATAAATTGGCATACAGTTGGGTGTCGCAATGCGATTGAAGCGCAGAGAAAAAAAGGCATAAATTAATTCAAAGTCAGCGCAGCAATTATTTTCAATTAGAATCGCGTCGAAAGTAAGAGCGCTCGGCGATATATTTTCGCGGCACATACATTACGGGCATTGGCAGCTCGCGGTCTCTCCCGTGGACGTCGGGATGGAAATACGGAAACCGCGTGCGCGCGTGTACACACACCGAGATAGAGCTCTATTGAAAGATCCCGCGCGAGATTTATGCTCTCCCGCGTGCGTTTAACTTGTAACGCCTTGAATTATAGATGACTATCCGCGCGGAAAGCGAGACCCGGTGCGCGCCGCATAAACAACAATAAGCCATGGAAAATGAAGTTGCCGTCGAAATACGGCTACACGTAACGCACGCATTCCTCCATGCATCGCGGTTTCATTTTATTTGTTTGTCGCATAACCGTATCCCAGTTGGCGCACTCTCACGTCATCGATGGCTCGAATATTGAGAAATCGTAAACTGCGCCTTCATGGCTCTATTATTATCAAAGTCGTACTTTTGTCATTTTTGAAAGTGTGCATCAGTACTTTTCTGCAAGATGTTTAAAATCGTCATAAATGTAAGAGCCAACGTGTTATGAAGGTTGAAACAAAATTGTTTTCAACTGCATTTGTAAAAGTTTATTCGGTTCAATGTAAAACTTTCTGCATAGCATGAAAGGTGAAAGCGGACTTAATGTGTGTGTATATGTTTATCTTAGATTTTTGCTTGATAACTGAAACCGTTTATCGAAACAAAACATCTCCGTCGATAAATCATATCTTAAAATGTTACATTTCACACTACATTTAGTAATTACAAAGTTTCATGGGACAGCTGAATAATTTTATTTTTGCAAATAATTGTTTTTTATCGTTTCGATTCAAGTTCAATTTTCAGCCGTTCAGCTTGTTAATGACGTGGCAGCGGCTGAAGTCTTGGTGTATCGTTATCTGCAACGTGTCGTGAAGAGAGACACTCATTTGAATGCTCGTTTCTGGAGTCCCAGCGGCCTGACGCGCGTCCCACCGGCCACATAATACATTACGCAGTCCTCTCTTTCAGTGCTTATTTTTATTTCGCTTGAATTTCCATGTTTTATTTACGAGAGCGAGACCGTCGATTGCGCACAAACACACGCGGACGGGCCGCGTCGCGAAAATGAAAATACGATTTCCCGGCCCCCCGATCTTATCGGGCTTTGATAATTTGTAATATTGCCAAGAGGGGCCATGCGCTGTCGTCATCAATATTGGCCGCGACCGGCGACGCGAATTTACGACTCCGCACGTTTTTGCGATCGCGTCCAAATCAACCGTGTTTACTTTGGGAAACAAATATCTAATGATAAGAAAACGGTCTGCTTATTGAAAAGCATTAAATTACAGTGTAGCATCATAACCGATGCATTCAAAAGGATAATTACGATTCGCAGGCTGCAATCTGCAGTTAGATAATATACTGCGTAACGCGAGAGACCTGTCGGCCGACTATACCGGGCTGATTACCATAGTTACCGCGGCCGGGCTTAATTGCGCATGCCAATTTTTTATTTCGCTCTTTTTTTTTTAATCCGTATCGACGCGCACGCGTTATGGCGCTATCAAACTTGGACCATTAAACCCGATTAATACTCCCCTTAATTTCACACAATGTTTACCATCCAATTGCTCGAATACTGCGAAACCACCCAGAAAAATGTTGTTTTATTTATTTTCAAGATTGGCAGTGAAATAAGCTGATTATCGTGTATACCGATCAATAAATCTCTTCACACATACTCAACATATTTATATAACAACATAACTCTTTTTCAAGATAGGAAAATGTTTCGGAAATTGAAACAAAAAAATAATAACTCGACATGTGTTTTATTTAATGACTGTGTTTTGTTAAACAGACCACAAATTATTTGGTCCATTTTTTATTGATGTTTTGGCCACTTTTTTTTTTGTAAATTAAAATAGTGAACCGTAAGAATTCAAAAAGGGAAAAAGATAACAGAATTATGAAATAATGTTGGTGAATAACCCAATAATAATTAATTACTAGAAACATTAATTACAAAAGAGTTTTGTAATTTATAGGTATATTGAAACGAGATTTAAGAAATAAAACGTGGATCTGACTCGGAAGGGAAAAAAATTAGCGATGAAGAAATCTGTGAATTCGACCGGATCGCATTGTTGGATCAAATCCGTTGAGGCGTTTTGTCTGCTGGAAAGTGTGGCGCGCGAGATTCGTTGTGGGTGCGTGCGCCAGGTCCAGCCGCGGCTGGGTGTGGTCGTGACTAGAAGTTCACTGGAGCACACACTTATAGCCATGGTACATTGGTGTGCGCCGTCGCACAACTCGGACTCTTCCTCTGCGATTTTGCAAAAACACACAATTGTTTTGTTATTCCAAAGTATCCGATGTCCCACGTGGTGTGCTCAGGCATCCGCGGATTTTCTCATGATTAATCATCGGCATTACTCGCGCGGCGTCACAAAAATATATCGTCGATATTATTTTATTCAGCCGTTCGACTGGGAGGCCGAGAGTTATTGTGCGGCACCGACACAAAAATATAAAAGATAATTGCGGACTCGCGTGTGTTTGCGCGCACACACATGAAGAAAAAAAAAAGCCACGGCTGATATCGTGGCATTTAAACACAGTTGCGGAGCCAGGCCTCTCTGATGCTCGGCCCCTACCGCCCTCTTCCGCGCGTCTCGTTTGCCCCCCCCCCCCCCTCCCGCGATTGTGTGAGTGCAACTGTGAGATACTGGCGAGTTGTGCAACTCGCTTATAAGACGCGTACACGCATGCAAGTGAGAGACAATACACGCCACGACACAGGTCGAATATCCTGTTCGGTTTATTGGGGCAAGGTGGCCAGCCTTGCCACATACAGTTACTCGCTATCAATGATAGCGCTATTTATGCGTAACCGTATTACCACCACTAACCGTGTCCCATAATTCATTTTAATGCTGCCTGTCGGTCCATTACAACCCCTTGTTCAATGTTGAAAAATTTACTGAGCAGTTACTACCGAATCAATCTACAATTTTTTTTATGCAAAATAACTACAGAATTGCGCAAATCAGAATAAAAAATCACTGCTCTAAAACGCGAGAAATGTAAAAACTGTTATTTATAAAAAAAAGAACGGACGAATTGTTTGGTAAATTTTTCTTTACAATTTTTAACTCTTCACACTCCTTCTCTTCGTATCGTGGTATATACAGGGGGAGGGGGACAAACAAAATATTAGGCAGATATACACAGAGGGCATACTGACATGACTGTTATCAAAACCTTAACATATACATTGCTCGTGCATAAAAGGCAACCGTTGCTCATTTTTTGGGCACTGCGTGCCCAACAAGAATTATACTTATACCTCATTAGTATTGTGAACATTTTAGAATATGCAAAAAGTGACTACAAAAACGTTTCATATAAAACATTATTTTTTGCAGTGATGGCACAACCTTTTATAATCCACTCCGGTATTTACCTTAGCACCAAGAAAACCACAAAAACCTAGCCAAAATGGTTGGCCTGAAGAAATTAAACCTCCAATTTTGCGATAGCAGACTTGGCAGCCTAAGCTATTGAGTGCTGCAACACTCTCGGTTAAAATTTTAACTTGCGCTGTCAAAACTGGACTGAGACGTCAACCTGTAATATCACAATTTATTCACAAAGACAAAAGACAATCGCGACATTTTTGAATTTCAATTGAATTTTCAAATTTTGTCTGCTATCAAGCCAGAAATATTTTTTCAGAAATTCGGATGTGATGCTTTGCTAGGAACGTTTTCGGAAATTCAGATGTAATGCTTTGCTAGGAACGTTTCCGGAAATTCAAATGTAATGCCTCACTAGGAACGTTCGGAAAATATTCAAGAAAATTGTATTCCAAACATTTTGAGAAAAAGCATTTTCAGAGTCAAAGACATTTTGAATACAGTATATACAACAAAATTTTGTATTTATAGCAGCACATGACTTGTTTAGACGAAAAGCAATGTTGTAACGAGGGATATAGGAAACGCAGCACCAGCACTCGATTTGAAAGAGGCATTCGTACAATTTTCGTCTCGGTCTCACGATGACAACAGCGACGGCAGCAGCGATGTACCGATCAGCGGCGATTTATTGCTAATTATTTTTGCATGTTGCGCTCAGTCACGGTCGTGCATAAACTATCTTTCCTTTTCCCGGCGGCATTCATCGGCGTGCGATCCTGAACGCAGTATGATTCATCGTTGCACGTCGACAGGCGCGCATGTTGATTTCTATATTATAATTATTGCACAAGATGATTTAATCGATTGCCGATTGTCGATCGGTTATTCGCGCGTTTAATAAATTCTATATCCATTCCCGCGGATTATACACGATCGTCTCGTAATTTTTCCGCCGCGGTTCCATTCATTATGTCGCGCCGAGTGAAGAAACTCTCGGGGAAACAATATCGCGAGATGCGTTTGAGGTTAAACCACTCCGTCAACAGGTGTATAATTTATTCGTAAATTATGGATTATTTGTATGTTAATTACCTGTCGTTTATTACAACTGCGAGGTAGTTATTAAAAGCACCAAGTCGATGCTCACTCTTAACGATTGATGAAGAAGAAAAAAAAAAAGAAGACACAATAAATTGTTTCGTACGCGCGTAATCATTTAGCACGCATTTTGCAATGCAAATCCGCGATTCTCGGAAGCAGCGAAAATTCGCTCGGTCCGAGAGCGACCGAGCGGGGCCTTACGTACGCCACGCTACTCGCTTATTTATAGGATCGTTAAAACGTAGCCTCCGTAACATTGTCGAGTGCACGTTATAAACTTAGGTTACAGCACAGTTCTTGCGGGTCAGAGCAGCTTCCACGTAAACGCCACTAATTAAAATTTGTAAGCTGGGAGGTCCTTCGAGCCACATTTTGAAACATCTCAAAATCTCAATAGAGTATTCACAACTACGATTCTGTATACCGTCCTGAATACCTTCAACGAAACATCCTATTCTCATTTATCTTCTTTCGTTAGGTGATATTGAATTTTTTCCAAAATGTATGCAAAGTTGGATTGCTTATAACTTTGTCAATTTCCAATGAAAATACTTTTTTTGGATACCAAACGGAAGGTCTTTTTTTCCCCTTTTCAGATTTTGCTATGGAAAAAATCATTTTTCTGGTAAGAGATAGCGCTTTCGTTGATTAAAAGAAAGAAATACATAACAAAATTTTTTTATTCTAAATTTAACTAAACAAAACGTTTTTATATAGATAGTATCATTAAAAACCGAAGCCATATTTCGATAACTGAACTTTTACCCAACAAATTGAACTCCGATGCACGTCGATTCGCATGTAATTTGACAAAGTAAGGGTCAATTGAATAAAAAAGTACCTTTTCAAATTTTTGTTTATAAATTGGATGACTTTCAATGGATTTTAATTTTTTGTAGAGAAAATGAAACCTTATAAAATTCTCTTTAACTTCGTACTAGAAAAAAGCATTATTATTGGAAATTGACGATGTTATAAATATTTCTAAATTGTGTAGAAAAAGTCCTTCAGAAAAAAGGTCCTTTATCTTTTTGTGTTGCGTATATCTTACGTACCTTCAAAGCACCTTGTTTAATTTTCTTCTTTCTTTCATTTTGTTTCCAAGGATAAATACCCATTTAGTAAGCAACAAATAAATGAACAAATAACATTTTTTTCCAATCTTATTTCAATTAATGTTCAGCAGCGGAAAAAATGTTTCATTTTTTTGTTGGTAATTATCAGCTAAGCCCCCTCGAAATGTCGCGGTAGCATATCTTGTTTCATGCCCATCAAGCGACTGTCACGGGTTCGAAGATCCGTGCGACTTGATCCCATAATTGATTTCTCAGACCAAATTGGTCTCAAAATAATCGCCGAGATTTCACTCTCTCTCCGGCTTGGGGCTTCTCGTCCAGGGACAGGCGTGATAAATAATAATTTCACAGTGGCCATTACTTGTCACTCAGGCACGACCCACCCCTGGATCTCAAAGGCGATCCAAAATAAAAAGAGTTGCGGCGCAAGGCTCTCCCAAGAGCGGCGGCAGTATGTCGTTACCACGGAACGATCTCCCGAGTAATCATTATGGATGATTAAGCATTTGATAAAAATAATGCGCTTGTATCACTAACAATGACGCCATGATATCGATCATGATCTCCAATTATGATTAAGTGCACTGATACCGGGGGCTCAGATGTATTTAACGCACGGTAATAAATTGTTCCTTAATATGTCATTATTACTTTTCATACGGCCGATAATTCAAAACCGACGACTGACTTCGTTTCTACAAATTTTGTCTACAATTTTTCAATCATCCAATTTTTTCAATCACGTAAATTTAACGGCAACTTTATTAAATCATCGTCCAGAGATTTGTGTGTTATTTCGAGCGCTTTATCTTGAGATTGATCTTGGTTGTTTTGTATATCCAGTTGTGATCACACGCACACCTGCAACTCTGCAAAACGTACGAGAGTGGCTACCGCGCAAGAGATGCGCCCTTCCGGCCTCCGAGACGACGCTCAACCAGAAGTCATGCGCCTGACGAGAAAACTGATTGGCAGCGCTGAACGCGTGCGCCGCACGTAAGCCGTATTGACTTTGGCCTCGTAGACATGCGTACGCGCCGTTAAATGTACGCATTCTAACGATTTGCATAAACAGCGAATTCCCGTCGACCGGTCGATAAAAATGAACAGTTTATGACCCACTCGTTATTCCTTTGTGAAATCTGGAACCATTTTGTTCCCAATGAGAAAAAACAGTTTCTATATGACTCTATCCAACAACATTACACAAACAAAAACTACAATCTCCTATGTTTGAGATCTAGCTCTCGCAAAGGACATTTTTCAATCCCGTACAATTGCAAAATGAACATTTCAATTTTTCGACATCTTGCAAAGTCAAAATTTGTGCAGCAGATAAATTTTCATTCTGGAACCAGTGTAATAAAAAAATTCTAATTACCCTCAGTCAGTTTCAGTTTGCGAAAGAGAGCCTGTTTGCGTTGTTGTTGTTTTTTTTTTTTTTTTTTTTTTTGTCAGACTTCGAAAAAGAAAGGAGACGAAAATAAAATGAGAAGACGAAGAAAAAGAAAAAGTACGCCGAGAGAGTTTGAGACAACATGCAAAGAAGGTGTCTTACAATTGATTTTCGCACGGATTGATTTATTCTAGCGCACGAGTGAGCGTCGCGAGTTTTTCGAGCCCGCGAGGCAATAATGGACGCTCGCCAATCGTCCGTGCGAAAGGGCCCCCGAAAGATTTATGGACTTCCTGAGACGATGGCCTTCGGATTGGCCCGGGTGCCCCTTTTTATTTTCTGCGATTTGCTCTCTCTCGAGCTCCCTTTTTCTTTTGCGCAAGAGATCTCTCGCCACTTCGTTTTCAGACGACGGCACTTGTCGCACTTGTCACCAACCTTACAGTAATAAACGAGCGGCCTGAAAGATGCGAGAGCGATTATTCGAAAGGCGACCATAAATTGTGCCCCCCTCTCTCCGCGCTCTATTGTTTTAATTGGAATCACGAAAATGTCTTATCTTTTATATTGCGCAGCAATCGTTGCTTGATGATACGTTATAGGTGTTAAGGTTCTAGTTAATATCCATCGAGTTATATTACTTTTGACCGGCTCGAAGGACCGCTCTGTACCGGAGCAATCAGATCCCGAGGTTTCTTTGGCGCGAGCCAATTAGATGGGCGTACGAGCCAACCGAAATAAATCGCGCGGGAGCCGTGTAAGAAGCCTGCTGTACGAACCGAGTAACCTATTAACTTGTAAATTGCTTCCGACTGGTGCAAAGCCTCTCCTCTCCCTCTCTCTCTCTCTCTCTCTCTCTCTCACTCGCATAAATTTTGCGCATGAAAAAAGATTCTGTCACTCGCGTCAATGTTAGCGGAGCAAATTAATTAAGTCGGAGTTAAAAAGGAGCTACAAATTTACGGCCCAAAAACTGTGGGAAAGAAATAGCCGCCAGCTTCATTATACAGTAGTAATCCTTTTATTACGCAATCGACCCTATTCTTCCTTCTGCTTTTTATCTCGAGGGGCTGGCCCAGCTGACCTCTATCATTGGTCACGATCTCTGCGCGCCACCGCCTCGGAAAAACAACCCTCCAGTCAAGCGCCAATCCCGTCTGAGGACCTGGAAAAATATCCGCGCATTATCCCCCCGACCGAACCCGCAGGAAGATCAATAGTTTTCTTTCAGACCAGGAGAGAGAGAGAGAACAAAAACCTAACACAAAAAAGGCCTTGCAACCAATTGTACATCACGTTTGGCTCTGCGCGATGTCGAACGTGTGAGCGATACAAATACCGATGTTATAAGAGGAAGTTTCCAGGAACTTCAAACATGGATAAAGAATGTTTGCGCGGCCCCGGACACAATGCACACACGTGAATTTGCATTGCTAAATTTTATTCGGCCCCCTCTGCTTCTACACGAGACCCCGAAATTCATAGAGAAGCATAAATTTGGCCTAAGAATATCTGTGGGCTTTTGCAAAATTTCATATCAAACGCTTTTTGTCTCATCCATTATACATGTACATTTTTTCCCCCAATTCGAGACATCACACAAACTGTAAAAAATTTTCATCGCGGCACAATTTTCTTGAATTTTTATTCATTTGTTCATTTTATAATGCGTGAAAAAAACGATTTTATGCAAGATCAGATTCTTTTGCTAGATATCACTCTCAATACATTTGCAAAACTGATTTTTTTTTCTTATAAATTTTTATAATACACCTATATTCTTGCTACCAAATTGAAGAGGATCTCATAAGCTTCCATTTGCTCTACGAAAAAATTGAAATCCATCGAAATTTATAAACGTTATAGCCAAAAATCTTAAGAAGTACTTTGATTGACCATAACTTTGTCAAATTTCATCCAAATCTACGTAAATCGGAGTTCAATGTGTTTGGGAAGAGTTCAATTTTCGAAATCTGGCTTTGGTTTCTAACGGTTAACTGCGAAAAATTCGTTTTGTACAGTGAATCTTCAAGCCCCTGAACAGAATTTCATTTTTTTCAAGTTTTTTTGTATTTTGGTCCAATAAAGTATAAAATTTTAACTTCTTTACATTATCTTGAGAAAAAATCCATTTGATTAAGCACCGAGTGGTGTATGGTAGCATAAATCTAAAGAGAAAAAACTTGAAAATTTTGAAATGTGTCACTGAGTTTAATATGATAAAAAAATTAGAACAAAATTATATTTTTCTTTCTTTTAATCGACAGAAGCGCTATCTCTTAGCAACGAAATTATTTTTTCAATAACAAAATATAAAAAAAAGGAAAAAAAAGACCTTCAATTTGGTACCCCAAAACGTGTTTTACTAGGAAATTAACAAAGTTATGAGCATTCGAAAATTGCATATTTTTACACAAAAATCAGGTGTCCGCTAAGATTTTGCACGGACTGTAAGTGTTTGTCATCAACAGGATGATTTATGATGTTTGCTCACCAACTTCAAGAGAGATTCATACTCTTATTTCAAAAATGAAACAAAAAAAGTGCCCGACACACATCTCGAGATGCAAAATAAATGTTAAGGGGGATGAAAATATGCCCCGACTAGATGCGTCGATTTCTTGGCCCGGCGTTGTTGAAATTTATAACACACGTACGCCGGTGGAACGTGGGCTGAAATATTTAAATGCGCGAGGAAGGTGGCGGCCGAACGTACATCACGAGTTGAGAGAGAACCCCAAGAGGTATATAACAAAAATAGAAACGCAAGGCTACCGCGGCGGGGCCCAACAAATTTCAAACTTTCGTAGCCGCGCCCGATCAAGTAGCCGCTATCAAGTTCGCCGAGAAGGACGGAGAGAGTCACTCTCTTATCCCTGGAGATCTGCGGAAAATGAATAGTAGCGAGAGGTCGCTCTTTCAGGGAGCAGAGCATTGTCTGCACTTGCCTCTTGGACGCATTGTCCCGGAGGCGTTAAAGGCTTCATATACATGCCAACTCTATAGATCGTGGCGAAAACGAAATGTGTGTATAAGGTGGAGAGCGAGAGAGGCCGATAAATCATCCGAGGCGTTTATTTTTCCGCGTTCGGAGCACCGTTGTTTGCACGCGGTGGCAGAGCCGCGCTCTTTTACGACACACATTTTTGTCCCTGATTTATCGACGGATGACTTTATTTAAACCGCGCGCGCCATTTTTCGATCGCCCCGCGGGGCGCGCAAGAAATAGCGCAGCGCCCCATTTGAAAAAAAAAAAAAAAAAAAAAAACAGGATCAAAAGACTCGCGAGACGAATAATAGTGACGACGAAAGAGGTACAATTTTCCCAGCTGTTTCGTGTGTGCGCTTATCTGTCGGGGCGATCGAAAATGGCGATGGGGTTTCAACCCTTGCTTCTATATCTGGCTCCCATCGCAGACGCACCAATATGGCTGTTACGTAGCGGGGGAGCCTCTCCACGCAGGCGCATGCCGTGCCACGTAAGCCCACTCTATATGTTCAACATTATTATACCGGTAGTCCAACACACGTGTATTATACCTGGTGCTCGCTTTGTTTCCCAAGATCGTATCGGCGCGTATCCTCGTTTCTCCGCCTCTTCCCTTCCTCCTCGTTTCTTTTTTTTCCTTTTTTTTTCTTTCAGCCGTCTCTTTTTTGCATTAGGTGACACATCTGGAACCAGAAGTCATCGCAGCGATTTTGCGAACATATGCAACGCAAAATATCAGCTTTCGCGGGATTACAAACCGGGGGACCTAACAAATCTCTCTCACTCCTCCAAGTATCTATTCACTTTTGCGTCATCATCTATACTCATTCAAAGCAAACTAATTAGTTGAAAAATCGGACCCGACAGTTCGACCAGGCTTATAATCTCCGACGGAATATTAATCCGTCATTCAACCGATAAATAACGATCGCGTCATCCTCACTCTCTCGACTCTTTTTCTCGCCTTTTTTTAATTCCCAGGCCCCCACGACGGTGCAAAAAAGAGAGAGAGAGAGAGAGATTGAGAAACAAAAATAATAAATGCGTTCGTAAATAATCCCGCTGGACAATGGCATCTCACCCGAAGAGACAGGGGTAGGTACCGAAAAATAATAGTTGCGCCCACCTTCGTGCACAGTCACTGCCCCGGGCGCACACACCACCGCAAAATTTTTCGTGTCACATCTGATACGTTGGATCATGCGACGGATCCAACAGGCGTATATCTCTGCGGGATCTAATGTCTCTGTTAGACCGGGGCTCACACGAATTCCGTGTCGGAGTTGAGGTCCGCGAGGGTTCCACCCATATGGTACACCTCCATAAAAAAAAAGAAACTTCCTCATTGACGAAAAATACGACTTTGACACGAGTGGTTATACTTACTGTTATATATAATTTAATCTATTTCTGATATTCAGTTTTCTGATACTTGGTACCCAAGCAAACATTTTATATATGCAGACATATATGCGACATTTATACAACATATTTGCAACATATATGCGGCATATATGGCTCATAAATGCAACCATATATGCAACCATATATGCAACCATATATGCAACCATATATGCAACCTTATATGCAACATAAATGCAACATAAATACTATCATATATGCTACCATATATGCAACATAAATGCAACCATATATGTCGCATATATGGCAGCATCTATGCAGCATATATGTTCTTTTTTACCTGGGTAATTTTTCATTTCATTATTTTCTGTGAGTTACAGTTTGAAAATCAATCTAATTTTGTTCCTTTTAGTTGGCATCTTTTCATTGAATTATTTTCTATGATCGGTCAAACTTTGTTTAGTTTCTGTTTATTCAAGTTATTATGCAATCTTGGTACTTGGCGCTTTCTTCCTTTAAGGTAATGATAATTTTTTAACTCAGTCCATGTCGACGTCTAAGAAAAGTTCATTACTGAGGAGGTTAAAAATGAGAACTAAATTTTCTGTTCGACTGTAACCAATAATGAACACTTGTTTTTCAACGCAATTACAAACTTTGCTGAAATCGCAAAGAACGCTGTCTGGGCGGATCAAATGTTGAATTTAAATGAGCGACAAAAAGCAGACCCATTAATATTATTCAGGACACGTTTTTGCGTACGCGCGAAAACGGGACTATATTTTATAAACATGCGTTTGGCTTGTTTGTTACTCGAGTGTGAGAAATAGTTGGTCTACGACGTTTAATTTTTTTTTTCTTTTTTCTTCATCTGTCGGGTATTATTTTTTTTTTGTTCTTGACAACACACGAGCGATTGTTTCATTTCGTTTATGAGTATCAAAGCGGTGTCATGTTACAGGGAAAACGAGCGACGCTCACGGAGCTCGCGAAATTTCTCGCCGATCGATTGCGTGGTGAATTGAAATTTTATGCCAAACGTCGATGGATCGAACGAAACAATCGCCCGTAATCGTCGGGGGGAAACGTGATATTACGGCGCAGCTTAGGTACTTACAAGGCGTCGTTTCGGTTTGATGAGAGGCCGATTCTGTCCGTTCATTTTGTAGTAGAGTCCGCAGGCGTTGCAGAGGTAATGCCCGGTGCCGTCCCGTCGCCAGAGCGGTGTCGATGTCGCGCCGCAGTTAACGCACTCGCGACCCTCTGTCAAAGTCAGTCACAAAAAACAATTCATTATCAAAACGTCCTTTTTTATTTAATATAGTGCAAAACCTAGAGCAAAGTTTGGGCTGTTTCATTTTTATTTTTTCTTCAATTTTTGTTTCATCAAAAATCCTTCTGCATAAAATAAGATTTTTTTTTCAACAAAATTTGCATCTTGCAAATTGGAATAAAATGAATTTTTATTTATTTTGGTTTGTATTAGTTGAATTAATTTGAAGTTGCTTTTAAAGTTGATCTTAATTGTATATAGCAGGAGGATTTTGTTTCTGAGTTTGAGATTTTGCATAGCAGTAATATGATCGATAGAAGATCTACACGAGCCAAACGACTGAGAAGGCCGAAAAAAAGCCCAAGCGTATATCGAGACAGCGCGACTCTCGTTAGCCGAGTTCTAAACCGGAATCCAAGAGCCGTGGCCGGTTCGATCATCGATCACATTCATTAGAGAACTCGCATGCACAGCGGACATACCATCAAGCGATTACCAGAGCAAAAGCAGGGTAAAGGGAAACTTCACCGGGGCCTGTGAAAGTGACAAGGAGGGAGTGATCGGGTGTAATTATGCAAGAAACGCCGGTTTCCGAGAAGCCCAACTTCCGAAACTCTTCGGTTTCGCAAGATCGACTCCGCCACCAACGAGACACAGATTGTCTTGGTTTTCTTTTCTTTTTTTTTACTGCACCGTGTCTAGGCGTTGTCCTCCTCGGATCCCACCTGGGACAGCCTCGGTCATCGTTCAGTCGGCGGTTTTTATTCAGCGATGGGAAAGTCGACTTATCCGACCGTGAAAAATCGCGTAATTAAACGCGCAGACCCTGTTTGGCACGGAAATTCACAAAAAAAAAGAACGGCATAAAAAAAGTAGAGAAGAAATAAAAAAAAGCAACAACGGTAATAATTATCACTGAAAATCTTGCAGCGTGAAATCATATAGATGAAGATTTCTCAATTAGGTTTCGCGAATGCTCTCAAGGCTTGATGTTACTTGATATTGCGAATTTTCTTCGTCTCGCGTGGAATTTAATTAGCCGTCGCTTCCACGGCGCTACACGTTGAGCCATTGTTATATCCCAGAATTAGGATTTTCGCCACTGCCAACTCGCTGCGATTACGACAATCGTTCATCCGGAGTTTTCCAAGCGCGAAGGAAAAAGAAAATGCAACCGCGGGCTAATTATCAAACTGCAAATTAAGCTCGTTAAATTGTGATTACAATTTTAGATTCTTTTTTTTTTTTTTTTTTCGTTTCGACAAAACATGTTAGAAAAAGTCTACTTTTTTTTTTATTGTTTTCATAACCGCTTTTCAACAAAAGGGAAAACTGTTTTTATTTCGAGCAACTCGTCGGTTCTGGAGAAAAAAACAAGACGTGTCAAGAAAACTGCTGTGGTTGATCAAAAAATATGTACAGTAGCCACACCACATCGAAAAAATTAAAACGTACGTGCTATCGTGTCGTGTTCACTTTTCAATGAAGAGATGTGCGCGCGATCGTGGGTGCCACTTGAAAAAAAAATGTCAGTGAGGCAAAATACAAAAATCACTGGTGTCCCATTAAATTCTTTGTTTGTCTTCTCTTTTCTTTCGAAATACAAAAAATGAGGGAAAAATTAGACTATAACATTAGACCAAACGTGAGAATTACGAGTTTTGTTAGTTGACCAAAAGAAACAAAATTTAGTAAAGCGTTAAGACGACCGCCACCGAAAGCTCACGATGGGATTGACAAACCAAAAGTAAAACTCAAAATCAAAAAGAAATAAATCAAACAAACTCAGGACAAACGAAATAAACAGTTAAAAATGTTTATTTCAAAACCAAACTTGAAAGGGAAGTCCAAAAAAGGGGGAAAAAATGAGAATGAAAATTTTGTCACGGAGAAAAACCTTTTGCATAAGAAGGTGCATTTTTCCGTGACTGAAAACCAAACCAAAACTGAGAATAAGAAAAAAAAAAGAAATAAACTTGAGAAGTTAAAATGACTTCAGCACGGAAGTACATAGAGACATGGATATGTCTTTGAGACATACGTTTTTAATGAGTTGTATAGTTGTATCTATTTTAAAATGGTATTTTATAGTTTTTATTAAAAAATTACCATCCCTTTTATTTTTTTACATTTTTACATTTTGTAACATTTTCTAAAAGTTTCTAAAATATAAAAAAAAAGAAATAAGTTATCCCTTAACTTCATCGTCTTCACAGTAAAACAACCCCTTCATTTCTGTGACGATCATTTGTTTGTGAACGACCCCTTAATTTGTGATAACGTCATCACAACAAAGCACCGAAATTGTTGGTTGACCCCAACCACAAGACATATCCATGCCAAAAGAAAACCATAGAAACACGGATGAAAAGATAAAAAAAAAACCAAAAAAGAGGATAAAAATGAGATGAGGATAAGAAAAGAGTTCGATGCCGCTTACCGGCGGACGTTCTGGACTTGTTCCTTGGCTTTTGCTGCTGCTGCTGCTGTTGGGAACCGGGGGAGTTGGGATTGTTCGAGTGCGAAACTAGAAGTTTAGAGTCGGGACTGATGCCGGGGACCGATGCGTTGCTGTGGTGGTTGGTGAAGAGCGAGGAGGGCCCGTTGTGAGGGTTATGGGAGTGATGACTGGGGTACTGTAAGTGTTGGTACATGTTGTAGGCGGAGGCAGTGGGGTCGTACTGGGAGCCGGAATTGTGATGGGACGCGCCATAGGAGTCCCGGCAGGGCGAGTTCGGCGCTTGCTGATTGCTCTGATAGTCCTGTTGCTGCTGTTGCTGCGCGTTGCTGGTCGCCTGGGAGCCATTGCTGCCGGCTGACTGATTATTACCTTCGCGTTGCTTGACTTGGCCCGTGGCGGAGCTCCCGTTGGAGCCGTTGTGTTGCTGGTGGGGAGGCGACGGTGCGCCATGATGGTGGCCAAGCATCACCGACGGTTTCACGTCGCAGGAGCTGCCCGACCCGAGTGCGTCCTGGTGGTGCATGAACGCTCCCATGACCGCGGCGTGCGCCACCGCCGCCTGGTACTCGTTGCTCCCGCTGCTGCCCAGGTTGAGGGTGTTGTTGCTGCTGTTGCTCGTCGAGTTGTTGTTCGTGCCGTTCGTCGTGCTCGAGGTCGTGCTCGCAGTTATGCTGTCGGGGGTCGCGTCCTTGGGGGGCGTCGGGGGGAACGAAAACAGGTGGTGACCGGTGCTCGCGGCCCCGTGACTCGCGAGGCTCCCACTGCTGGGAGGCAGCGACGACCCCAGCGGACTTTGGGGCTTGTCCTCCCCGGCGCTGCCCCCGCTTGTACTCGTCCCGCCGAACGCCCACGGTTTCGACGAGTCCGCACCGCTGCTTGGGATCCACGGGTGGAGCACAGCTGCGCCGAAATGGGGCCGGCACATATTGCTCACCGGCCCACTCGCCACTCCGCTCGTCGACATCCTGCCTGAAACAAACAATTTTGTTGTCACAAACAATCTGGTATACAAACATTTTTCACAATGTTTTTAATGTTAGAATTTGTATACAATCATTTTTGAGGCATGTGCGATAAGGTCAAACAGATAAAAAACACTTTTTTCAAAGTGGACCGCCCGAGAGGGATTCGAACCCTCGACCTCCCGAACTCTAGCGTGGAGTGTTACCTCCTCGCTAACTTGCTTCGATTATACTGGGCAAATTTTGGCTCCTACACGGATAGAAAAGCAGATCAAAATTTACTGTGATTATTGTAACCACGAACCCTAACCTCAAAATGCAAATTTTTTGCGCGAATTATAGGAAACTTTATTACCGGCAGAACATTTTTATTGAATTCCAACTGAAGTTTATTATGAACATTGTATTTTTTTTATTAAACTTTACCGTCCGAACTTTACTGAGAATTATAGTAAATTTACATTAAATTCACCGAACTATTACTTGAGCAAAATGTAAAATGTCACGTAATTTTACATTCCAAAAAAGAATTTGTATTTTTGCATTTACATTTTTTTAGTCTATGAGGCTGTTATTTTTTGGTGTTTGGATACGATATGCTGGCAGTGGTATATTGATTTGCTCGCGTTTTTTTTTGTTACCATCTGCATGTGTAGGCAACCCCACGCGAACCCGATCAATATATCGAGTGAGTTCTCGCGAAGTCACCTTGCAGGCGTGCGACTGATAAGGGCTGGCCGTTGTTTTTTCCACGCAGCCACCCTGTTTCTCGCTTTCTCTGAGTTATGGCCATTAATTCAAGCTCAAGACACGACACACCCTCTGTATATCTGTCCAGCGAAAGTTCGCATGAAAAACACCCGTTATTCATTGCGAAACAGCTCGAGCAAAACTTCGACGAGAGCTTTCGTTTCAACGAAAAAAAAATGAAAAAAAAAATCGGAGGAAAGAAAAGGTACAAGTTTCAACGACATGAACATTGTCGCGATAAGCTAATTTATCGGTTCATTCCGCCAAAACAAAGATGGCGCTAATTCAATTTTGCGAAGCAGCCCCGTCTCCTTTTTCTCTCCCCTTCCGTTCTTTTACATTTTTTTGTCGTTCTCCGACGGAATTCGCAACTTATCTTGCGGGCAAAGAGGAAATGTAGAAAAAAAGGAACTTTTCGTCTGGTTTCGCAAAACTTTTGAAATTCGACGTCGTCACGCCATTTTCGCGATGGCGAGGAGGTGGTTATAGGCGCGAGAATTTACGACCGAGAGGAGGAGCCACCGACGAACACAAAAACGGAAGCGACGGATACAAAAATTGCGCTCTGCTTTTCCGCGTTGGTTCTTTTCTTTCTTTCTCGTTCGCGATATAAAACCGCACAATAATCCTCTCTCGCGATGTGGGGCAATAAAGAAAAAGTCGCACGTATCAAGATCGGTCGGGCTGATTGCGGAATGGCCGGTAGGTATATATAAGTTTTGCGTTCAATTATTTTCTCTCGTTTCCACGAAATGAACGCGACGAGGCGGCGAGAGAGAGAGAGAGAGAAGGAGAACGAGAGAGAAAGAAAATCGCGCGAGAAGACCGGTTGGCCGTTTTCGGCGATCACAAATGTAGAAACAGATTGTGTCGGATACCGGCTCTCTCTCTCGTCCTCGGCTCTTTATTTTTTTTTGCTCTCTTCTAAATGAAACAAAAAAATATATAAAATAAATAAATTTCGTCTCGTGTTACAAGCGGTAGAAATTAGACAATCGTAGCACGCATATTTTCTACAATGTGTCCCCCGAAAGGTCGAGGGGGATACAAAAATAAAAATAAAGAAAATAAAGATGAAAAAAAAAGATGAAAAAAGAGATAAAAAAGATACAAAAAAAAGAGTTAGAGAATAAAACCGGTGTCCGGCGGGGTTCTGGGAATCCGAGGGGCCACTCTCGGTTATGACGCGAGGTTTCGCGTAATTGAGAACATTCCGCGATGACGACGGGGACGCTTGAAAGCGTGTGCCCGCGGCCGGATTTATTCATATCACGAAGCTCATACGTGCCTCCTCACTCGGCCGTACGCGCATTGTGATAAATTGTACACTTGGGTTACAAGAGGCTATACCCAGCCTGGAATGCAGTCCACATCGTTAGAGACTCAACAGCGCGCACGTACCGCTCGCGTGCGATTCGCCAACGTTGCACATTCGTTTTTTTTTCTTTTTTTTTTTCGCGACCGACAAAACACCACCCGAAACGTGATTTTTTACTTTATTTTATTACCTATTTGGTCATATTCATCTTCTTACTAAAACAACCTTTTGAATTGTATAAAACAATTGAAAGGTATTTTTTTTTGATGGTTAAGAAAATTTGTTCACTAAACAAAATAATATTGTTTAATATAAAAATTTTATTTCTTAAAAAAGAATTATATTTTTTGTTAGATGAAAAAATGAGCGTATAAGTATACGAGTCGCGGATTTGTGATATAATTTGGATCTTAGTGGGGGCTGATTATATAATTGGTAAGCAAAACTCAAGGGTGAATTCAAACGTGGCAGGCCGGACATAATTAAAGGAAGTGTGTCGTCGGGATTGCGTAACGAGAGAGTCGTTGCAAATGGATCTTGTCGGCGCGACTCGTCGGTGTCAAAGTACTTCTGCAATGAATTACTTTGAGGCTTTGTGAGCCGGAGCTTGGTGACACAGAGAATCGCTATCTGGTCAGTGATTCATACGCTCCGAAGGGGTTCAAATAAGCATTCAAACGGCCCAGTGTCAAAGACCAGATTCTCGCACTCTGATTACTCACACTCCCTCTCAGCATCCCCATGATGGAACGAAGAAAAAAATCCGGACCAAAAACGAAAAACCAGATGAAGAAAGGAGTGAACAAATTTCAAATTTTTTATTTCCAGAAAAAATTTTAAAAAAAAAGAAGCGTAATGACAAATTGTATTTTCCTTTTTTTCTCGCTGCAGATTAAAACGATCGCTACCTGGCGTTCCGCGAGTCGTAAAAATAACGAGAAAACGAGTGTTGGGCAATGAAATACAAGTTTATGCACGGTCGTTTTTCCTTTTATGCGAGATCGGCTTGCGGGAGAGAGAACAAGTCGTCCGACACCGTTCGGAGAAGTTTGGACAAGCGAGATTATGAACACTCGCCTTGAACCTGCCTCCTTAAATTCTGCTTACGGAATTGGACGTATTTCCTCCTCGGACGAGTTTTCGGCCACAATCGTAAAAGATTTTTTTTTTTGCCCTCTTGCTAGTGTGGGACGAATTTTTTTTTTTTTTTTTTTTTTTTTCAAATTGTGCAAAAAAGAATGTTTTGTATTCGCAAGATATAAAATCTCCTTTTATCGAAAAGAAAGAATTTGTAAAATTGTATTTCATTTTTTTATTTTTAAATTCAAAATAATTTTCGGATTCAAATAAAGTTGAAAAATTTGTAAAGATGAATTTTGTGGTTTTTACGATCAGGTCTTTTTGGATGAGATTGGGAGAGAGAGAGAGAGAGAGGGTTTGTGGTTGAAAATGAGGTCGAGTGAAGGATAAGATATATTTGCAAACTTTTCGGTGTGGATGACTGATTTGACGGGCTCTGACGAATTGGCAGGAACTGTCGCGGATGAGAAAAGGAGAAGGAGAGAAGAGAGACTTGGCTCCGCCTTCGTTTTGCGCAAGATGGCGTCTCTCTCGCAGATACTTTGCAATGTATTTACGTACACGCACCGACGTACACATTTGCAAGAGCCACTCCGTGACCCCGATGACTAGTGCATCAAACTCACAAATTCGGCAGAATTTTTTTCTTCCCTCAATTTTATTATTCTCTCTAACAAAAAAAAAAGAAAGAAAAAAGATTGGTCGGGCTGTTTGAAAGTTGCGAAATAAATAAACAGTGGGATTATAAAAAAAGAGACAGTCGCAGGCGAGCGGAAAACGAGGCCAAAAAGCGTGAAACTCGATCCAGCTGGGCCGAGTCGTGTGCAACGCGATAACCCTGACTCGAAGCCGCCACTCGTGACCCCAAGAAGAGATCCGTCAAATATAAAGATTTTGATTGCCACGCAGATTGCTTTATTTGCCTCCCCGTCCTCCCCGATGCGGGACGACGGATTTCGTTATCGCACGGTAGCAGAGCCCGCGGGAGAAAATTTTGTAGCCGGAGAAAAAGGGGGTACGGGCTCTTGCACCAGACAGGAAGGAAGCGCAACCAACCGCGAAACACATCGTTGCATACAATTTTGCAGCCCACATAGGGAGAGCCAAGTCGCAACGGACCGTCGCGAAACGTCCAATCACATCGATTCAACTTTGACAATTAAATTTTTCATTTAATTTTGAATTTTTTATATATTTTTTTTTTATTTAGTTAAAATTTTTTTATTTTATTCAAATGTTGAATTATAAAAAGATGTAATAAAAATTGTAACATTAGCAAAATTGAGCAAGAATTTCAACCAAAAGAATTAATTTAAAATTTGTAATTTGACAAAAAACCGCGTTTTATTTATCATTTATGCCGATAGGTGGCGCTGTATGACCTTTGTTTTTTTTCTCGCAAGTAAACTGAGTTTTTACAGGGATATAATATTTATACACAAATCTATACCATTTCCAAACAAAATTATCATTCATTCCGGTAGGTGGCGCTGTATGGCTTCCGTTTTGTTTCTCGCAAGTAAACTAACTTCTTACAGAAATATAAAATTCATATAAAAATCTATAGAAATTGCAAAAAAATATATTTGCAAAATAAATTTCGAACTTGGAAATATTTTCGTCTTTTAATGTTGAGAAAAAAAAAGTGAATCTCGACTCTATGGCCCGAATAAATTTGGATGTCTCGTCCTTGGGTTCGGCGTACGTAATGCACGGCACGCAATATACGTGCGAATACTTCGCTACAAACTCGCGTGCCGACTTTTGTCCGGGTCACTGTACATTTTTTTCTTTTTTTTTTATTCCGCCGTTTTTCATGACTGTTTCTTCTCGTCGCCTCCGCTTTCTTACCGTGCGACCTCTGACGTGTCGTCCTCGCATAAAAGTGCGCATTTTTCGTAACGCGGAAAACGAATGCAATGGGAACGGATTTTGAAATGCATGCTGAATTGCGTCAAATTTTTTTCTTCCTCTCCTCAATTTTTTATATTTTCGAACGAGATGAATTATGTCTCACGATGAGATTTATTGCAATGAAAAAGCACTTTTTTAAATTCAACACGGGAAAGCGAAGGAAATGATAAATACCATTGTTTTTTTTTATTCGGATGCATTTGCTGATAAAAAATTAATGAGATATAATGTATACGTGTTTATAATTCATTTTGGTTGCCGCTTAGTTTTTTTCCGTCTCTGCTATAAATTAATCATAAGAAATATATAAAAATAAAAGAAACCCAGTTCAAAAACAATTGTTTCACAAATAATTTGTACTGTTTGCTGAATTCCATATATTTTTCAATCGGTACAATTTTTATTTCTTTTGATGAATAATATTTTGCGAAATTTCCTCTGTATGTTTTCATAATGAATTGCTATTACGGATAATATATTGTAGTTAACGTGCCTTTCTTTTACGCGAAAGATTATTTATTTCCCGATATGCAAATGAGTAATAAAGCTTAATGGTACCCGCTGTTTTTAATACGACATTGATTGGTTATCGCAATCAATGCCGCGTGTTCTCAGCAATAAATCGGCGCTTACACCATATATGAAACTGAAAATCCCAATACCACAAAAAAAAAAACAAAACAAAACAAAATTATCGAGTTGAAAATTTTCATTTAAAACAACCCAACAGAACCTATAAAAAAACAAAACAAAAACGTCTCAAAGTTTACGCCAAGCCAGAGTTCATTGGCCTAAAAAATGAGCCCGCCAAAATTGAATCAACTGATCATTGCACGAAAAACTAGTTTTTCAAATAAGAGCGAGCAATTAAAAACAAAAAAAAAGGAAAGACAAGATAAAAGAAAAGCTGTTTCGGTACATGGCAACGCTCTGAAAAAGCTCCCTTTGATGAGCGAACGAGGTAAACAGCAGGTCTGGTCGGTGGAAAAAGAAAAAGCGAATTAAAAGCAAAAAAAGGAAAGATGAGGCCGTCTGGCGTTGAAAGACTCACTGTGTGCATAGTGCGCGGCCGCCGCGGGGTGATGGGTCGTCGGCCCTGCGTGTGGGTAGTAGCTTCTATAGTCGGGGTTGACCCCGGCCGGCCCTGTGCCGGCGCTCGGCGGATCCAGACTCCTCGGGGGCTCGTACCACCGAGCCGTGCTCGACTCACTGCTCATGTCCATCATGAATTTTTCAGTTACCAGCCAACTCAAATCTCAATGCCGGAGACTAAGCGAGAGAGATCAGAGGGAGCGAGAGACACAAAAAGGGGCGACTCTCAGTAGAGGTGTACGCGACGCCCCTCGTCAAGCCTCATCCACACGGTACACAGTATCATAAGGTCCTCAGCCACGGGAGAACTCTCCCGAATTCTCAACTTTATGATCTGCAAAATTAAACATAACATTTACTTTTCATTCATTTCGTTTTGTTCATTTAATTCTAAGGACATTATATATCGTTCCATATATGATCCCATATCTGCTGCATATGATTTCAAGATTGTGTCAGTAACTATATATAAATATAACTGATCCCATTTATGTTATTATATATAGTTCCATATATAGATCTTATAAATATAAGTCATTCCATTTATATTATTGTATATGGTACGAGATATGCTATCATATATAACTGCATATATGGTCATTTTGTAATAAATCTGCAACAGATATGTTTTTCCAAACTTGTATCAGTATCTTTCAACTCGTTTTATATGACATAGGGCCTCATGGATGAGAAAATCAATTAAAATAAAAGTTTCTTTAAAGTTGAACCTTTGACTTAACATGTTGAATTGATTTAACAAAAAGCATTATAAAAAAGGTCTGGCTCTAAAAATAGCGACCGAAATGATTTTTTCTTTCCCATGCGCGAAAGTCTAAAAATTCAAAGAACCCAAAAGATCAAAGTTCACTTGTTCAGTGAGAAAAAAAAAAGGTATCTTATCTCGCGTGACCTCTCTTGACCTTTATTTCCAATTCAAATGGGATTCATTTCTGAATCGATAATTCTAAAATATCTCTCTCTCCTCCGGCTGCGTGCGGATCATTTAAATAATTTTTCAATTAGCCGGATGATTTTAATAATCAGTCAACATGGGCCGGCAATTAATACAAGCGCAGGGGCAAAAAAATTGAGCCATTAAAGTTGAAAATTATACGACAAACCGAGTTTAATTCGGGACAAATGGCAGATTAGCTTTGACATATTAGCGGCGATGCGCGACTCGCCGTTGCAGCGGCCGTGTCGCCATTTTGAAAAACATACAGCGTAATCGTGGTGCATCAAGTTTGATTAGCACCGGCGCGGAGTTACCTTCTTCGGTTTGAAAAAATAAAATAAAACTAATCGCCGGTGTATATTTTTCATCGCGACCTGACAGCACATTACATCATGTATTTTCTGTTCGGTAGTGTGTAATCAAGTATGCAACTTCTTGACGCGCTTCAAATTTGTCGCCCGTTTGTTTAACAATGTCACTCAATTTACATTTCATCTATTTACTTCTTTACTATTAATATATTTTCTAGATTAATTGTTGACAAATTTTTATTTTTATTTTTTTTTTTTTTTTTTTTTTCAATAAAATTTTTTTAAATTTGTTTAATGTAATGTAAATTGTAAATTTTTTACTTTTTTTCATATGAGGATCGAAGGAGCAGTAGGATTTTTTTGAAGATCAATTACCGACGGTGTCAAATTGAGGAGGCTTATAAAAGGTGAAAAGCAGCGTATCGAATGTCCAAATGCCAAACGTTAAACTGTTAAATCGCACATTACATCATGTATTTTCTGTTCGGTAGTGTGTAATCAAGTATGCAACTTCTTGACGCGCTTCAAATTTGTCGCCCGTTTGTTTAACAATGTCAC
>JAPYZS010000606.1:0-39570 GCA_030522925.1 Trissolcus japonicus | reverse complement strand
TTTTCTAGATCTCGTATTACAAATATTTAGTTCTCCTGTCTTTTGATAGTTTATTTTTTATAAACTCAACGGCTGATGATGCCATCGGTTGCATCCCATCACTAAGACGAGCGTATTCTTGCATCATTATAAGCAAGAATTTAATTTGTTATAAATCATTGAAAAATAATTTAAATCTTGTTGTACATTAACATGAAATGCAAGTTATGTTAAACTTTAGTTAGTAGCTTCAATCTTTTGAATAGTTATTTTGGAATAGTTAATCTTATTTTTGTCATATATGTTTGTTACAATATCTTTGTTTTGATTTGAATAATATTCGGTTATAATAGTGAAATTATATGTTAAAAATTAAGCAGGATGTAACAACTGTTTGAACACACAGCTGTTGTCAAGTTAAAATTTTTTGTTAACAAGGTCTTATTAAAGCTGCAGTTTCAAACTTTGATTTTCGATAAAATTAAATTCAGTTTTGTAATTGGATATTAAAATTGTTTTAATAATGCTCATTTTAGAAGCTCTCCCACACGGACGACTATATAAATGAAAATATAAGCGAAAATATATTCTTAGTATATGCACTTTGTCAATAGCGTTTTTGAGAAATAAAATTTTTGAATCGGACGTTTTTTTGAGGTTATACATGGTGTCTTATGGCAATTGACGACAATTTCAAAATCCAATTTCTCAAAAACAGTGAATGAAACTTTCACAGAATGTTTATGAATACGTTATACACAAATGTTTAATTTTTCATCTTTCTGGCATTTACAGAAAACAAAAAATATACTTTCGAGGCGTCTCTTGAAAGGGTGACCCTACACGAATATAAAAGCACATCAAAATTTACTGTGATCATTGTACACCGCAGACCATAACCTCAAAATGCAAATTTTTCACACAAATTATAGAAAACTTTATTATCGACAGAACATTTTTTACTGAATTCCGACTATATTTTATTATGATTATTATAATTTGACATTGACCAAACGCGACCTCGATCGAACTACTAAAGTTAATATTTTTTCAAACAAAAATTAACGATTTAAACAAAATCACACAATAAAAACAGTTTATTTACTGATTTAATTAATAATTTAAATCGGCCATTTTTTTCTAAGCTCCACCCACATGTCAGATCGCAATAGTTTGTTTCAAATCGGTGGTTGACGATCGAATTTGTTTTCCATCCTGAAAAAAGCAGCTTACGCTAACGAAGCGTCACTGTATTGCATTAACTAGATTCTTGCACTTGCACGCTTCTCACAAACATGTCCAACTGGTTCGACTCAAAGAACGCAAACCACAAACTAATTTAACTGAAAACATCGATCATTATCATCGTCATAACACGACCATTGTGGCGCCACGTCTAGCTATAATTATTTGCTGTTCTCCCTAGTTGCGGTCAAGCTTGGACAATGGCATATTGAATTCAAGGCAAATTGACCAACTCGAAACTGCGTTTCTCTCCGAAATTGCTGATTTTTCGTGCCAGAATAACTCCTGTTCAATCAAACCCAACCTCCTGTCAGGTTGATCAGATGACTTTGCAACAACTTCACTTTTTCCTCATTATTTCAATTTCTAAATACAATTTCGACAACTGTTGTACTTCAACGTTCCAAATCTTACAACTCGCCGTCTAATTAACTAAACTTGAATTTCTTGAAAGATTAAAAATTGTTAGGTTATGTCAACTGCACACGGATAGAAAAGCACATCAAAATTTACCGTGGTCATTGTACACCACGGACCATAACCTCAAAATGCAAATTTTTCACACGAATTATAGAAAACCTTATTATCGACAGAACATTTTTTACTGAATTCCGACTATATTTTATTATGATCATTGTAATTTGTTATACGAAGGTTTACCGTCCGAGCTTCTCTGAGAATCACAGTAAATTTTGATGGTGTTTTTCTATCCGTGTGTGACCATAATTTCTGGGGAATTTTGTTTTTGCTCAGGGATAATCGGGATTGTTTCGATAAAACATCGAGGAGGGTAGACATTGTGTACGTTAATTGGAACTACATCATATCAGAACGGAGCGACGATCGATGCTCCACCGCGGACGTCAATCAATGAGCTTCCTCGAAAGCGCGCCAAGCTCTCTCGTATAGCTTCGACGGAAATTACAAAACCACCTTGACGCCGGTCGGCCAGCCACAGCATCGCTCCACAAAGAGCCCGTTTTATTGGCCGTTTTATTCGACCTCCAAGCATAAACCTCGAGAGCGTCCCTAGTGTTCAAAATTTCGAATTTACGTACTCGTGCGTAATTAGGTTGTAAAATTAACGACTCATCGTAAACTTCTCGCTATATTGCCTCAGAGCTACTGTTGGGTTCGTGACTAATTTTGACCGTTCCCTTTAAAGGTTATATCTAGTCTGCCAAACGAGTTTTTTTGTCGAGGTTAGGTTTTGCGTTAAATATACTGGCGAGGTTATAAAAAAGATGGAAAACATCGTCGTATCTACGTTTAAATCTGTATTCATGGAAAATGGATGAACGTAAAGAAATTTTCATAGGGCCAGTAATCTATTTTGTAATCGAATCGATATTTGCCCATAACAGTTTGCAAGACGCCTTCATCCATGAAGACCTACGGTATTCATCTAATTCACATATTCTCCAAGATTTTTATATCCTAACCTATCTTTTAGGTTATGTACAAATCTTATTACATCCACTTTAATTTGAGCACATTTCACCAAACAAAAGTTGTTTGTAAATTCAAGAAAAATTGCTAGAGGGGAAAAAAAGAGGAGACGTCGAAGGAATGAGGTTAATGATGGTGGACAAAGTGGCGTTTAAGTAAAAAAAAACAGCATGGTCAAAGCTGGCGTTGTAATGCGCGTAACACCATCATTGGAACTAGTTGCCGAATCGATCGTCGCAAAACTTAAAAGAGGAGCCGTATGCCACGCGACTGGCACTTGTTTCTTTGTAACAGTGTTCCCATGGAGACATAATTGCACGGTAACGACAAACACGACGTTGAGCGGCAAAAACGCGAACATCACCTTTCATCCTGTTTGCACTCATGGTTGACTTCACAATACAAAAATAAACGGACAATTATTTATTAACAACACTTTTCAAACTCATTCGAATATTTTTTCATTTTTGCAATACTTTTCTAACTTGTTTGAAATTATCTAATGATATGTTTACTTAAATAAATTATGTAACAAGATCGTGTTGAACTGTGTAACGTCGGTAAATCATCATTTTTAAGATGTATTAAACATTTTATTTGTAAGTAATACTAAATACAAAATATTACATATTTATGTAAACATTTATTGCATTAAGGGGGAGACCCTATGTAATATTTTCAACAAATACATTATTTCACATTTTTAAATTATCTGATAGAACATCTTTTTTAGAAGCTCGGGTTAAAATTAGTTAAAATCATTTTTTTGTTTTTTTTTTTCTAGCATGGACAGTGTTGTCAACTTAAAATGTCGAAAAGTTAGAAAACAAAAAGAAACACTCAGTTCCTGTCAAATTTGAAATTTTGAGGTTCGAAGAAATTTAAGTTTGCTTAAAAATAATTTTCCTACAAGGTAGTGAATCGTTTATTTTTTTTACCCTTATTTTTGTACCATTGAATTTCTCATCCTCGAATTAGTATAGCTGAATTTTTTCACATTTTTTCTACCATTCTACCATAGGGCTGAAAATTGAGTTCAGCCTCCCCTTAATACTAAATTTCTTTCTATAAGAACCAACATGTACCGATATCTCTAATATCATTGAAGTATTTTTTTTTCATCTAGTGCTTCTAGTGTAAAACGAATTTCATATATTTATAAACTTGTATCAAAAATGACCAGATGACAAATAAAATGAAAAATTGAGTTTGTCATGTGTTTTTATTCATTGGTGTAAGTAACATTGAATACGCAACAGATGTACATCAATCAAAAAACCCTCGAAATAAAACTGCGCCCTCATAAAACATTCGTGAGCACTGGTCTGAAAAGCCTGAGGTATGGAATTAATGTGGCGTGTAGTATGCCGCGGATTCTGTCACATAAATCAGCCAAAAAAATATTTTTTGATCCGACCCAATGAACCGGACCGTCTTTCATCGTTGACTCTCTCGAAACACTCCCGTGTCAATTAGTTAAACGTCCGCGACGGATGTAGTAACTTTGTCGCGATCAAAGTCAGAGTTTATTTTTTTATATCTTTTCATCCTTTTGATTCGTTTCAGTTTATTGTAACGAATTAAATTGAAAACGATCAAATAAAATTAAAACAAATGGATCGACCGAGGGATCCACTCAGTTTACTTTTATTAACTTTTTAAACCCAATGACGTCTGAGGATTACTCTCGTAACTTTTATAATATGATGTGAAACTAATTATTTATTTAATGTTTATTTAACGTTTAAAAAAGTGTATCATGTTGAATCATTGCTTTTCATTTGTTAATGACAAAGCGCAAAACATTTGTTCTCGTTAAACATTTTTCGTTGTGCGTGATCAATCATCATGTTTCCACCAAACAAACATATGTCCAACCTGTTGAACTCAATCAAACTTGTTTGAGAAAAGATTCCCAAACACATTTGAATTACAAATTTAATTTTTTTACCAACGTTTTCCTACAGTGTATTGACCCACAACTATACAAAACGAGAAAAGAAAATCAATATTTAAAATCAAAGCTAACGAATATGTTTTCTCTTTTTTCAGAACTTTTCAGAAGCGCTGCAGAGGCTGGTCCTCTGGACATCGTGAAACTTCGTAAGGGTGACAAGATTCTCAACATTTCCCTTCATCTACCCTCGAACACGCCCGACGACCCGTATGTTTTGCAGGTAATTTAACTTTTGTCACTCTTTTCTTTTCTCGTCAATTTTTTTTTTTCTTTTCTTTTGTTTTTTTTTTTTTTTTTTTTTTTTGCAAAATTGAAGAACTCTATAATTTGGGCTCCCAATATTTAGGCGCAAGAATACTGATAATATTTGGGCGCCAGAAGACTGAAGTGTTGAAAGAAAAAACAGGCAACACTCAAAAAACAAACATTAAATTAACGCTAATCAAAGTTTAATCGTGGTGCTCAAATTTTTTAGCGCCCAAATTTTTTGGCTTTTCAAAATTTGCACCCACCTCTGGCATCGAAAAAACTATTTTTTTCCAAGCCTTTTTCTCAACAAAATCTTAATTTAAACTTTTCCATTTTTGGAAAGCGGGGCCTTTCTTAGCGGGTAACGCCTGTAACCCCCAAATTTTTATAAATTATTGTTTATTATGTAAAATTAATAAATCTAAAAATAATAAGCAATAAAAATTTAAAGTAGAATGATCGTCTGAAGCACTAGTCAAAATCAGTACTATTTTTTTTATCAAAATAAAAAAAAAACAGTTTTGTTTAGAAAATTGATAAAAATAAATTAATAAGTATAACATGCATTTTTGTATTACAACTATTCGGTAAAAATAAAATAACGAAAATAATGTCACACTTGACTATTTAGGTTAAAATCATAGTAGGGTTGGCAGCACTGTGAGCAGACGTAAATAAGCGATCGAGCATTTGAATGTAAACAAATGTGTTAGCAAAATACATCGAACAAAATCTGGTCGTTTTGTGAGAAAAAAGAGTGCGTCCTTCTAAAAAATTTGAGCAACCACATGAAGGAAATGTAGGAGAGCAAAAAGAGGCAACAAAACAATGGTTACAATAATCATCAGCTAATCTCTTTTGGCAATCGGATTACATTCGAATCTTCCACACTTTTAAGTTGGTAGTCCCGTTTGTTATGACGATAGCAATCTTTCCGGAAAGTCATTGCGTAAAGCTTTTTTAATCACAAATTTTAATTTATTTAGTACCTATGTATTTTTTTTTATTTATTTATTTATTTTTTTTTTATAGAATTTTTCTACGAATCACAAACATTGATTTAAATACTTTTTCTTATTTTTTTTTAAACGTTATAATGAACCTTGGTGAAATTTAAAGTACGTCTTGATCACATAACCTCCCATTTAAAACAATGTTCAAATTCGTCAACTTCAAATTAGTTTTTCTCGAAATTTAGTTCGGTAAAAGTACATTTTTTTGACGTCATTTAAAAGAGCATTTATATTTTAACTAAAAATAGTTAATTTGAAAATGAAAATGTTATATAATGTCAAACGATCAATTTAATTTAATAAATTGTCTATAATAAAATTGAAAATCAAATAAAAAAAGGAAACGATATATTATTATTTCAACCGGGAATCGAACCCGGTCTAGTCAAATACAAGCCTATCACCTTGCACATTGAGCTAAACTCACCTCGGAATTTTGATACCTTATTATAAAAGTCACTCATAGTCTCATGTCATTGCATTATTTAAATTAGTTTTTGTAGTAAACATCGTATTTGTTAAAAAATTGAATTAAATATTATTCATTGGCTCTTCATTCGTCCTTCAAAGGACGACTATTCTCGACATCCTTTTTTGTCAGCTAAATGGACGTTAATTCTGGATTTGCCCATACCATTCCTTTCCTCACCATTTCTAATGGCAAAAAATAAGACTAGTCGAACAGTTGAAGAAATTGAATTTGATTAAACATATTTGCGCAAAGTGACGCATTTCGCGTGAGCGATCAATTCGTTTCGGGGGAAAGGTTAAAAGTTGGTCGCAAGTTGCGCGGTGATTTTCGCAAATGACGACGCCAAGCTGATGAAAATTTGCCTTCAAGTCGAGCACACTAGTTTTAGTTCTATTATGGTAACTAATTACGTGGAGCAACTGTTCAATCCATGAGTTTGTGTACGCCAACAAAGTTTCAGTATCCTCGAAATCAAGTAACGAGATGTGATGCGCGCAAAGCTTCTGTCTTTGCCTCCCCCCTCCCCTTCCTCTTTTTGCTGGAACACGCGTGCCCTCTATCGTCTGCAATCCCTAGGATTAATGCAAAATTAACGAGTGCAAGACAAGCCAATAATCATCCTGGGTGCCAAATAGTCGGCGGATTGGATTTATAACTCACAATTAATAGGGCTGTTTCGTGTTAGCCCGACGTTTAGATGGTCCCCGATTGAACATCGACATCATATAAACATTAATTGGCATATTCAATTTTGTGGATTTTCATGCTTGATTACATTTAGAACCAACTTGCTTAATTATTTCAGAATCATTGCAAATATTCTCTATTAACAATTAGAGATGATTGGTTTCAAAAATTTTTTTTTGTAACACTAAAAATTATAATTTGCGCTTTTTAATAATTCAAATCAATTATCAGATAAATAAACGAAAAATATTTGTTTCAATCGCATTGCTCTTATCAATAAAAAATAATCGCCCATTTGAATGAAGCATGTCATTCCTTATCAAAGTGAACAAAATAATATGCGTGAACTTATAATTACAAGTTAGGTTATGTATCGAAAAAAGAAATTGCAGTTGCATTTGTCTCGACGTCATAGTAAGCAGTATTTTTTGATATTGAAGCTTAATTTGCGATTACTTTTTTGAAACAATAAGTTATGATAAACGATGATGATCTTGAATAATCTCACAATTTCTCGGATTAACTGCGCTTGTGTTCCATTACTCATCAAAAGTTCATCGCCTCGACTAATAGAGATTGCATGGAATTGTTAATTGCCATGTAATGCTATTGAATCTTCAATCGCGGTTACGTAAAGAATATTCATTGACCTGCGATATTCAGCTTTTGGTCAATTTAACAAAAATATAAATATTATCAGTTTTATGCAATTGCAATAAACAAAATTATTACTATCGCTTCCAAATATTTTTCAAGATTAAACGAATTTATAGTCGGGGGTAATTGTGACAGAGGGAATAAATGTGACTATCAAAATTGCGTTCACAAATTCATTTTTTTAATGAATAACAATTAATAATTTCAAATAATTTAATCATTTTAATCCTAAAAGAATTTTATCTCTTAAAATAAACAGGTTGAGTTTATATATATATATATATATATATAAAATTTGCAATTATTTACCCCAGGTGTCACAATTACCCTAACTGCCCTATATCAAGAACAGCTAACATTAATTTAATTGTAACCAAAAAATTAAGGAAACCAATAAATCGTTTTCAGGTCGTCGGGATTCATCCCGCTTCTACGGGAATGGTCGAGACGGATTTGCTGCGCACATTGGAGAGGCGCGTCGCAACACTTGAGCGTCAACTTCGAGACTACCACGAAGCCGCATCGACCACGCCGTGCATCGCTCTACAAGAACTCAAAACGCACGTGGACACGTTCAGACACAAACTCGAAACCATAGAGCATCTTAGTTGGCTAGGTAAAATGAAAAAGAATTTCTGAAAACAGACACGCCCAATTAGGAGGTGTCTGTTTTTTGTGAAAAAAAGATATCGGATTCTGTAAAAATGGAGAAACATTGCAAAATAAACATTTAGTTTTGTCAAATTTGCAAGCTTGTTTTTATTTTTGTTATCAGGTTGGTACCATTGGTTGAAAAACCCCGCGACATAAATTGGCAACCAGTTGGCAAGCCAGTTGCACTATTTTCAGAATTATTTTGTTGGTATCTCTGTAAAACCCCGCACGGGATTAATTAAAACAGTTAGCAGACATTTTTTTTGATCTTCAGGTTGGTACGACTGTTGGGAAAATTTTGAAACACGTGAAATTCAAAAAGTTAGAGACAAAATGCTCGTTATCATATTCATGTACAAAAAAAATGAGATTCAAATTCAACTAGGTTGGATTCCAAATAAAATGGACTATTTTCTTGTCGGATTCAAGATTATTGTGTTGGACACCTGATGCGTTTTCTGGTTCATACCAACAGACAGCAAAGGAACTTTTCAAACCAGAGTACCTATAATTGCCAAACTTCGCAATCAAGTTTTCCTCGACGTTTTGTATTAGAAGGAAAATCAAAGGAAATAACGATTGAAGTTTGTGAACCAGTTGTCTTTGTCTTGCGACGAACAAGTAGACTAACCTACAAATGTTAAAAATTTTTCGAATGCTACTCACATTTTTCTGTTCTGAAAAAAAAAAGCAGTGATATTGAAAACATGATATTGCTTTTTTTTCAAAGAGATAAGAATGAAAAGAAACGGCTGAATAACGATGAAATATTTATTCAAAGCGGCGTCCGGAGATCGAGTAGAATAATTATTATCAATGCGCCTGGGATTTCGCGTGAATCAATTCCCCGTGATCGATCTGTCTTTTATCTCTTGTTCTCTTAACTCGCAGGCTTCTATAAGCAACTTCCGGAGCCCATCTCGTCAGAGGCTTGTCGCAGATTGCAGTACCGGCGTAAGAGTGACAGCGTGAAACGCAGAGTGCGAGAAAAATTCCTCAATATCTGGTGAGTGTTTTATAAGCAATAAAAATCAACTACTAACTTTTGTAAACAAATAAACAATTTGATGATTCCAGTGACTTTTGAGATCTGTAAAAACGCACACCGACAAAACTTTAGTTGTGTGAAACTTAATAACTAAATTTGATATTTATTTTGGTTTCAATTTATTTTATTTATTTTAATAATTTTCTTTCAGAATAGAATTGAATTAAAATCAAAACTTTTTCATTATATTTATCGGTTACGTTTGACCCACATTTTCGTTACATGATAAATCACTGGACTTTTTGCTCGGGTTGTCTCTTGTCTTTATTTACATATCAAAGCTGAGTTACGAGAAAGCATTTTTAATACACACGCAAAGTGGTAAAAATGTTTCCAGTTACAAACGAACTACATCCTTACCGTCGGATTTCGTTTCGACCACGAGCTGCTTTTTTTCCTACAAGAGATGTTGTGCCGCGTAAAAATACATTCTTATGCTTCCGGTAACAAATGATTTAATTTTCACTTCCACACAACTATTTTGCTGCACCTTATTTTTAGCCGTTGACGTCGCGCTGCAAGGGATTTCAAGATCTTCCGATATGTCAAACGAAACAATTTTTTTTTTCACTTTTTGTTTATCCGCGTCTCCTATCTAAAAATCGATCGTTCTTTCACGTTTTGACTTTCAAAAAAGACCTTTTATATTCCTCCCTTGTATTTGAACAAACTTTTTTTTACATACTTCTTCTTTAATAAAAATAAAACAAAATTGGAAAACTTTTCAGTCTATTTGTTGAGAGCTTCTAAATTACAATTCCTTTTTTCCATAAAATTTGTGGGTTTGAAAAAATAAAATATAGTTAGATTCCGTTGATTTATGTTTTTTTTTTGTTTAACATAATTTAACAGAAACTGAGCCAGCTGTTTGAGTCTGAATGAATTTCGCCCGCAAATTGCTTGGCACTTGAATCGACCGACGGAAATTCGATCAAATTAAAATTCAATCGAATTTTTTTAATCCAATGGTCAATTTTTTATTCGCGCCGGCATCAAAGGAATGCTCATCCTTTTTCAGTACAGGTGATGCAGGATTGCGCCCGATCGGCATTATTTATTCATCCATTCTTGAGCGCTCGTGCTCGGTCTTCTCTCTTCGTGTTCTTATATTCACTTTTTTCCTATCAAATACACAAATCACTTTTTGGCAAGCTCGAAATCACATTGAAAAGCTTTTATTGAATCCCCCCTAAAACTTATACTCAAACGCGAATACTTAATCTTCTTTAAAATTTCATGCCAGACAACACTCGATCAAGTTTTGTATTTTGCTAACTTGAGATAATTTGCTAACACATTTCAAACACCTTTAAAAACATCATTTAGAAGCAAACCTGAGTAAAAATTTATATATGGGTCCATAAATGGCACATATATGAAACATAAATGCCACATATATGAAACATAAATGGGACATATGTAATTCCATATAAATACTTACTAGATTACCATATATGTCGCAAATATGGAACCATATATGAACCATAAATGAGACATTTATGTATATATGGACCCATTTATGAGACATAAATGCCACATATTTGGAACACATATATAAATTTTTACTTGGAATATGTTTCGACACTCCTTTTAGAAAAATTCTTCCAATTTTTTAAACATTTTTCGAAACAATTGAAATAATTTTGTAACAGTTTTTGAAACATTAAAAAATGTGAATTTTAAATTAAAAAATTATTATCTGAATTGTATAGTTCCAGTTGAAAAGAGGATGAAAAGTTGTCTTGAAAACGATTAATGAAAGATCTGAGGACAAAAGTTGACAATTACGAGGACACGCGGGATAAATTTTGTATTCCCAAAAGAGAAAAGTTGATTTGCGTTGTAAATAGTTTTGCCCAGTTTGAAAGAAGCGAATGAACACGAAACATTCAAGTTAAAGAAAACATGAAAAAGCAGCGCAATAAGAAGACGCGACGTTTAATTAACAAATATTATGCAAAACTTGTGTCGGCATAATTAAAATGACTGAGCCCCGGAAAAGTTTGCCTCGCTCAATTTTTTTTTGTTGCCGCCATAAATTCAAATTCACTTCGGGATTCAATTTTCTTCAACGTATTCCTCCTGCCTGCTTTTCTTTCCTTCCTTAATTCGTTTTTGTGAGACTTGGGAATCATAATATTTCGACAACTTTTATAATTATTCGTACAAATTTTGTTATAACATCAGCGACCTTTGTTCGCATGACGAAAACTGGAACTGGTTTTATTCAAACAAACGACAACAAATTAAATGAAAACATTCACAATTTTTTCGTTCATTCATCTTTAATAACGTTTAATTGACAAAAAATGCCATTATTTCGAACTTATCTGACGTGAGAGATATTTTCCACTAATTATATTCTCCAATTATAATTTTAATATGCAATTTTCATATCACAATTTCATGAATGGTTAACGATTTTCAGCGATGTGGCAATATCATCCAGTGTGCGCGAATGGTTGCGCTCGCCGTCGTTTGACGCGCGACAGTGGGAAGACGAGGAGCTGCTGCTGATGCTGCAGACGATGTTCATCGAGCTGGACCTGCCGCAAAAGTTCAACATATCCATGGCAACGCTGCGCAACTTCTTGTACGAGGTGTACAACAACTACAACGAGGTCCCCTTTCACAACTTCCGTCATTGCTTCTGCGTCGCACAGATGGTCAGTTGGCTTTGAATTCATAAAAAAGAAAAAACTCTTATATATGCAGACATAAATGTAATCATATATGGGATCCGCCATATATGCAAGCATAAATGGGATCCTCCATATATGCTGCATATGTCGCATATATGACGGCATATATGTTGCATATATAAAATGTTTGCCTGGGAAATCCCAAAAGCCACAACCCAGGCAAAAAGAAACATATATGCTTCATATATGCTCCCATATATGCGACATATATGGTTGTATTTATGTCGCATAGATGGTTGCATTTATGTCGCATATATGGTTGCATTTATATTGCATATATGTGATATATATGCAAGCATATATAGGATTCGCCATATATGCAAAAATATATGCTGTGTATGTGTCATATATATGGCAAATTTATGCCGCATATATATCTACATATATAGCATTTTTGCGTGGGAATTTGTCTCGCCAAATGTTATTCTCTGATTGTGCATTGAACGCCAATTCAAATTAATGACAAAACTCGCTACCGCAATAACACTTTGCCAAATTGAAATGTCGGGCTCTATTGAGCTCGAACCCGCGCTTTCCACTAATTTACGACAATCCATTTTTTTATCCAAAAATCCTTTCTCTAAATGTAAATCTTCAGATCTACGATTCACTCCTTTTTCTTGAACTATAAAATCAGTCCAGGTTGTGATACTACGAAGGCAAAAGCTGCCAACTGTACAAGTGTCTAATCTTAAACTTTAATTGTAATTCGAAAAGTTGTGACCTAGAAAATGAACTTTTTAATTTCAATTTCAACTACTAAAACAATAAATCTCGAAAACTTGAAATGCGCTCACTGTCACTCACCGTTTCAAAGGGGAAAGGCGACTCAAGCAACCTTAATTTTCGAGACTGAATCAATATTCTCACCTTTGTGCCTCGCAGTTAATTAAAGTGATTGAAAGAAATGCTTTTTATATGTCCGGGTAAGAGTTGTGATTTATTGCATGCATTGGCGCTGCGAGGATCGATTTTTCTTTTCCTCTCTCTTATTTTTCTATTTTACAATTCACCGTTAAACTTGGTAAACAAAATGCAAAAAAACGAAGAAGAGTTTTTTTCACCTACTTAGAATTTAATGCATTGATATATTTTTAAATATCAGGATGTCAGAAAAACGACGGATATTATTGATGACTAGCAACAATCATTTTCGCTGCAGTATTCCATGTGTCCTTGATGGTGTATAAAAAAGATTTAATAACAAATTTAAAATAATCAAGAAATACACATTCATTGCGCTAAGCGCAAGGGAAAACCCACACGATGGTGGTGATACCTCATAACTTTATTTAAAAAAATAATATATTCACAGCAGGTAGATCTTATTTATTCATTCATAATAATGCATTTTGTGTTAATCATTACTTGTAGCAATGTATCACGTCGCCGTTGTTCATTACTGAATCAAAAGATGTGTAAACTGTCACATCTCCTGGTATTAGTTGTAATATCGTGTCATTCGAATGATTTACGTAGTTCGTAGGAACTAAAATACGTCGTTCACACAACCAATCAAGTCTTTTGAAGTTTATGTAAATATCCGAAAAGGGCTGTAAGTCAAAAGGGCAAATAGATCTTTTTTGTGCACATTAGATCCGCGAATCGTAGAACATCTTTCAACATTTTCGGCGAATGAAAGTGCGAAAGTTCAAATAAGTTTCCGGTTGAATTTTTCGCAAGACGTCGATATAGACATGAATATTTGGTTGCGCCATTAAAATAACAATATCGTCGAAGACGTGGCAAAAATATTCGTCGGTGTTGGTGAACTTTTCGGTGTTGGTCAACTGGCATATAGCTTCTTCTTGAGACTTCGGAACCGTTGGCATTTTCGCGCGTTGTTTTTGATACATCGTTTGCCTCACGTTAGCAATGTCATCGTAGGCCGTCGAATCTGTTTTAGCTTCCATCAGCGTGTTTTGGATGATTTTAGCCACCCTAGTAAAAATTTTGTAGGGCACGCCTTGTTAATATTTACGGCGCTTTAAAGGCTTGCCCTGATAAGAGGGGTTGTCAGTCTTGGTAGGGGGAACTTTTATGGGGCCGTGAAAGGCCCTTTATAGTTTTCATCCGGGCGTTTTGAGGGTGTTAGACGCTTGACCCGTAAATTACCTTACAAGGGCCAAATAAGGGCCCTAATGAAATTTCAATAATAATAAAAATTAATAAAATCATCGAATCATAGAATAATAAAAATTATCAGATTTTTTATATATTGTTAAATATTTTTACAATATGTTCTTTTTTATGTTTAATTTTTTTTTTACAATATATTTATAAGTCAAGGGTTTCAAATCAGTGTAATGATTTCCAGTCAGTATTAAAAATTTAATAATTTATATAATTTATAATTAAAAACATATCTTTTTATATTCAAATACACATCTATCGTATGAGTGAGTTTCCCAATAAGTATCTTAGACTGAAATGTCCTGGTGTTCCAGTGGACTAGCCAGTGTCTCATCACCTTAGAGTCCAGGGTTCGTATCCTCAAAGATCGATTCTGATTTTTTTTATTAAAAATCAGAATGGTTTAAAATAAACGGTTTAAAAATCAAATGAATCAAAATAAATAAAATAATTATAAAAATAATACAAATTATTTACTTAAAAATTTTGTTGTTTATTAATTTTTAAAAATGGCAATCCCGATCAGGGCCCGTCCGGAGCCTTTAAAGTGTCGCCCTCAAAGATATTTATGGGGCAAAGCGTCACATACCATGTAAGGGCAAGTTTCCAGAATAGCAATTACCTTTAAAGGGTCCGAGTTGTTTGCCGGGCAAGCCTTACAGGGGCCCTAGTTCAATTTTTACTAGGGCAGTCGTATGTCCAAATCAATGGTGACTTTTCCCATGCAGGAGTTAACTAAGAAACACTTTTCAATGTCCACGTTAGTGTACAGTTTTCCGCAAGAATGCTCGTTTAAAGTGCTCACAATTGACGTTACAGCTTCATTAGTGTTGACACTTGCTTTGTGCTTTTTCACAACGCCAATTTTTTTCTCCCGATACCGTATTTCGCGCGAATCAATATTTTTATCCGTTTACGAAAATGCACTTCTTCCCTTTATTTGTTGAAACACGTGTGATATGTATTTTTGGTCTTCGCTATTCAAAATCGGAAAGGACACTGATGAAATAGAAACATTTACATGTTGAGCGGAAAAAATTAAAATTTAAACGGTCGTAACTGATATATTCCTTTTGCGCAACTGATGTACTTAGTTTGTATATCGTCGCCCCAGACGAAAAAAGGCCTATCTCAAAATTCGTTCATTTAAAATAAATGGGGTAATTTTGGGATGGACCCTTTGTCGTCTGGGGTGACGATATATAAAAACAAAAAAATATATTAGAAAAATTTATCAGATACATCACAATCACTAGAGATAGAAACGACGATGTTATCAATAAGAATAAGAGCCTCGTTATAAATACGATCGCATTCAATCAAATCCAGACCACGTTGTTCAAGATTATGAGCTATATCTTCAAACATCGGATCGTTGAATAGATTCCACAGAGTAAGAATGTTAGAAACTTCACAGAAGGTCAATACGAAGGAGAATAACAATCTCAATTGGGAAGGAAATCGCTCCGCTACAGTGTCTTCCATAGTGAGAATCTAGTGATCGTCGTTTTCTAGAAGACCGAACACCTCACATGATTCTCTGTAGATTGGGTGTTCCTTGTCGTTCGAAGGGTAGTGAAAGATGTTGGACCTCGTACAACCGTCAGTAGAAGTCGTAAACAAAAACACTCGAATTGATTCGGATGCACTGCATGTACACATCCAAATGCAGGAGCTTGTTTCACTGCTGGCGAATTAGGAATCTTGTTTTCTACGTTTCCACGATTTTGAAGTGGCATTCCATGTAAAATAGTGTGGAACCTCGGAATATAGTAATGCCCTCGCAAACTCGTCGATTTGCTGATCAATATTGTCTTCGTTAAAATATAAATAATGCTGACCATTTTCAAGATAAACAGTCAAAAGTACAACAGGTGGAAAACGTTCGTGCTCAGGAAAGTGCACTAGTCATATGACTTCGTTACGACTATTTTTGCGGCTTAATGAAATTCACTTTCCGAACGTTTACACTTGAATAATACATCGGCCACAGAGCGATTCACGAAATTACACACTTCATAAATATCTATAATGTTGACGTTGGTCACACGTCTTTTAAACACACATGAGCGTACACGGATAGAAAAACTCCATCAAATTTTACTTTACACCATCAAATTTTACTGACTCTCAGCAAAGCTCGGACGGTAAAGCTACATCTAATAAATTACAATGACCATAATAAAGTTTAGTCGGAATTCAGTACAAAATGTCCTGTCGATAATAAAGTTTTCTATAATTCATGTGAAAAAGATGAATTTTGAGGTTATGGTTCGCGGTTTACAATGATCACGGTAAATTTTGATGTGCTTTTCTATCCATGTATTAAACACTTTAGTTCTGGAAGCTCTCCCTTCTTCAATATGGCTGCCGTTTTATAAAGACAGAAATAGGAAGAAAAGAGACAGCACTATGGAAAGAACGAATGTAAACACATTGAATTGGCACGTTATCCACCACACATTCAAAGATTGTTCGTTCCAGCGATCTCATTGGTTGAGCTCACATCCATACTGATTTGTGCTGTTCCAGAATTAAAGTATTAATGTTGACATCAGAAATCAATGACCGGGAAATATAAGTACGCTTAACAGATATAAACAAATTATTGTCATGCGATATGTATTACTCAACTTGTAATAATAAGATTAAATTACATTAACCCTACAGAGTAGCAGCGATATTTTTACAGCCTGTGGCACTCCTGAGGATGTGACGGATTGTCACATGATGTTAAAAAAGTTGATAACCTCCAATAGTTTTTGAGTTATAACGGAACAAACAAACAGAATAACATAATTTGAAATTTGCATATTACATGGATGAATGTGTTTACAGATGTACGCGATGGCGTGGGCGGTGGACCTGCCGACGAAAATAGGCCACCTGGAAGTGTTGGTACTGATAGTATCCAGTATCTGCCACGACCTCGACCACCCTGGCTACAACAACATCTACCAGATAAACGCTCGGACGGAATTGGCGCTGCGTTACAACGACATCTCGCCTTTGGAGAACCACCACTGTTCCGTGGCATTTCGGGTGCTCGAGTCGCCCGAGTGTAACATCCTCTCATCCTTAGACTCGTCGACGTACAGAACGGTGCGTGAGGGCATCATCAGATGCATCCTCGCAACCGACATGGCCAGGCACAATGAAATACTCGGACAGTTCACCGAAATCACACCGGAATTCGATTATTCCAATATAGCACATATCAATCTGGTAATTGGAATTTCAGCCTATCGATTCGAATCAACGTTCTTGCCTTTTTTCCACTGTTTCAACTTTTGTAGTTAAAATTGTGTATTGTAAAAAAAAATCTATTTCCGACTACGCTTTTTAATGACTTTTTCGTAAACACTTTTACGATACATGAAAGCCAATCTGAAACACCCCGAAAAACATACATCTAACGTTCTTTTTTTCTATTTTAAAATGTCAGTGAATTACGTGTTTAAATTCTGTAGCGTCCGGTAAAAACCAGACATCCATTACTTTCAAAATTGACAATCTCAAAAGCCGTGATCTGAACAAAAATGTTACATCTTTCGTTTTTTTTCTTCTTTTTTTTTCTAATAAATGATTATTTGAAATGTTGAACATCAATTTAAGGTTTTTCTATGTTTGTTTAAAATGAGATTGAATGTGTTTAGTTATCGATGGTCCTGATCAAAGTGGCAGACATAAGCAATGAAGCAAGACCGTTGGACGTGGCGGAGCCCTGGTTGGACAATCTTCTGCAGGAATTTTTTAAGCAAAGTGACGCGGAAAAGCTTGAGGGACTGCCAGTGACGCCGTTCATGGATCGCGACAAGGTCACAAAGCCCTCGTCGCAGGTCAGCTTCATCGGACTGGTGCTCATGCCCCTGTTTGAGGCGCTCGGGGAACTTTTCACTGAACTTCAAGTTAGTGCGACGACAAGTTTCCTGCAATTAAATCGAACTCATCTTATTACTGCCAAGTTTAATTCGAAAATTACATCAGAACGGCGAATTAAAATTACGGCAAATATTTTGCGCTAACTATCTTACCTCAAGTTGCGAAACAGTGATCTCACACACAGACACACACCCGCCAGTCCGAACCCCCACGACTCATGTTCATTCTAATTAGAAAATTATTATTCAAAGCAAGCCGATTCCAAGTTTACTCTAATTTATGTTTTCGATGAAAATCCGAATTAACATTTTTGATCGCATCATCAAATGAGTCTTAATTTTATTTTCGGACAACAGATATACAATACTCGGGCTATTTAATAAACAATCAATTAAATTTTCAATGAAATACTTCGGTCAACAAATTTCTCGACTTTTGCTAAAATATTAGCAAATATTGTTATTGGTTTGTTCTATTAGCAAATAATTCTATGATTAATTATTTCGGGCAGCACCAAGTAAACTCAAATTATTTGATTTAAGGTTGTTATAGCAAAATGACGATAGTTATAGAAATAGAAAATTTCCCAGGTGGAAAATTCAAATCGGTCCAGTCGAGGCTCGATACTGACAACAGTACTGCGCCAGTACTGGCACTTCGACGTTGTAAAAATTATTTATACTTTTTATTTTACTCAATAAATTGTTATTTTTTAATTTATTTGTTGTTCATATATTTATGCAAAGTCTTTATTTGAATTATCGAATTAAATTTTCGGTCGAACATTTTTTGTCATCAAGGAATCGAACCCGAGCCTCCGAAGTGGTAGTCCACTGTCTTGTCTGCTGGTCCAAGTCTGCTTGCGAGTCTCAAGACAGAAAACTCACTCATTGATCATTTTATTGTATTTATTTTTATTTTGTAATAAATATTAATTGTACTTTTTGATAAATTGATTGAATAACTGATGTATATCAATTATTATAATTTAATTGTAAACTTAATTAAATTATAGAATTTATATTTAGTTTATAATATTTTTGAATATCAAGGATAAAGTTTAATATTGTTTCATTTCTGATAGAGAAGTTTCAGACAGTACGAATCAATCAATATCGTTCGCCAGTACTGGGCCAGTGTTGAGCAAATTAAGCTGTTTCATTTATAGATCAGTATCGGCATTTTGTAGGCAGAAAAAAATTACCAGCGTTGGCATTTCCACCTGGGATTGTTCTTTACAATCTTCAAATCATAAGCTATCCATTTTCGCAAAGAAGAAACACAAAATCTTAAATTTTGTTTCAAACACGTTGTCTATGTTACAGGAACTGATCGTTGAACCTGTGCGTTACGCATTGGACTACTACCGTCGTTTGAACGAGGCGGCAAAGGACGAGCGTCACCAGCGGAAGAGCATAGTGGACTTGAACTCGGGCATGGGAGACAACGCCTCGGCGCCATCTGGCGGCGTGTCGGGCGGCTCTTCTCATTCGGTTGTAAAGTCCAGTTCGTCGCACAGCATGCGCTCCAAGCGTTCGGGCGGCACGGTTCACTCGCGGTCGCGCTCGACGGAGGAGGACGCCGGCGAGAACCTGACGATCGAGGAGATCGAGAACATCGAGAGTTCCGACCCGGAGACCGCGACCGAGGTCGAGGTCAGCGAGAAAACTCTCAAGTTCAAGATCTCGACGGAAGTGCCATCTACCGGGCGCAAGAGCTACCCGGGCAGTCGGAAGGGGAGCCGCGAGAAGTCGTCGCTGGACTACCAAAATCACGAGCTCGCGAAGGCGATGCGCGAGCACGAGCGGCGCAAAAGTCGGGCGGACAATCTGAACTCGAACGTAAGCTCGCCGGTGAGCGCGCGCTCCAACGACGACTCGCGGATCCTGGAGGAGCTCGAGCGAGACGAGATCTTGTACGTGGAGGCCGAGGGCAACGGGCAACTTCCGGTTGGGCGCCGGAGCATCGGGAAGAGGGCGCACAGCGTCGAGGCGTCCTCCGCAATGAGCCCGGACCGTTGCTGTTGCGACGACAAGACCTCCGCGAATCACCGGTCGCTGTTCTCGCGGCTGCGCAATCTGACTGACCGGCTGAGCATGAGCTTCGACACGACCAAGGAGCCACCTGTCGGGCGACCGGTCAAACTGCCGAGCAAGAGCCTGAGCAAGTGCAACTCGATCGGCTCGCCCTCTGCCGGGCGTCGGTCCGTCTGCAAGCGGTGCAACCTCGTGCGCTCGGTCAAGGAGCGCTCGGTCGACGCCGACAAGCGCTCCATGACGCTGCCGAAGACGCGCCGCGCGCAGGACTGTCTGAACAAGAGTTGGCGCACGGTGTTCGTCAAGGAGCGCCGGCCGTCGATCTCGTTGGAGGTGTTGCCCACGCCGGTGGACGTCACAGTCACGAAGCACCGGCGCAACCTCTCCAACCCGGAAGGCAACGCGGTGGCGCCACCTGTCGAGTTCCATGAGATCGACGTGCGCACGTGCAAGCCGGAGATCCTCGTCGAGAAGGTCAACCCGGGCTCGTCGAGCGCCGTTGACGGTGTTGACCACGATGACCTTACCAAGGTCGAGATTCGGCGCAGTTCCGCCAGCATGGAGGACATCTCGAAGATCACCAAGCAGAACGAACTGGCGCTGAGCTCGCTCGATCAGAAAAAGGTCGAGGACCTGCAGCACACCGGGAGCCTAGACTCGATGCTCCAGAAGGAGTCGACCATCAGCAAAATCAAAAAGCCCACCTTCTCATCTCCCGTTGCGTCCAAAAAGTCCACGCCGAGCTTGTTCTCTAGGTTCAAGTCCGGCATGAGCATAGATGGCAGCAAAAGTCATAGCAACAGCAGCTCCCTACATGACCAGCAAAGCCCCAGCGGCTGGATCTCATCGCTCACCGCGAGCTTTCGACCTAAGAGACAGGCGCCCGGTAGCGCCGCCGAGTCTACTTCCGCCAGCCCCCACCCTCCGCTCTCACCCAATCACGAGGAGATCAAGTGATCCGAGCTCGATCAGGGCGAATCATCGCAGCGCAACATCCGCGATTGGTGGGCAGAAAAATCGTTCTGCTGCAACGGCTGAGAATATTTTTTTGTTTTCCAATCCGAGTTTTGATGTGATCGTAGCGCCATCTGGTCGTAAGGGAGCGCCCTCTGTTAACAGGTGGCGTTGAGGTTTCCTTTGAACTCGCCATGTTGGTTTTTGAGTGACGGTTTTTAATTGACGCTAGTCGCAGTGATACATGAGAGAGACAAGCCAAAGAATATTCAACGGCTTAGCGTTGATCGGCTAAAGATTCGTGACAATCATACTCATCATCGCACATTCGGCAGCTCATCGGTTTGTAACAAAATAATCTTGACGAAACGAAAAAAAAAAAGAAAACCCTCAAAACCGTTAATTCTAGATGTAAATTTTCAAACAAGAGTCATATAACCGGCGAATTTTTGACGATCGATCAAGTGCCCGCCTACACACCCTACTAACGACCCCTCGCTCCCTCCATCAGATTTTTTTGATACATATTTTCTTTCGAATCGCATTTATTCGATTTTATAATCCTTTTTATCGCAACAACAATGACGTTTCGAGGAGTATTTTTTACCGACTGCAGGTGGCGCCACCTGTCGTCCTGGTTTTTAAACTGTTTACAACCCAACCCCCTCGTTCTAAGTCATGTGACTCGGTTTTTGGTTCCAATTGACGGTCTTAGAGACAAAAAAATGGTGTACTGATGAATAGATGTTGTTTTGATTTGTTGTCTTTTGTTTGGAATTTCGTAAATTTTAATTGATTCCAGCGGATTGAATGGAACTTTGTGTTTTGTCGTCAGATTGAATACGTTCGTGACTAGATTAAATGAGTTGTTGTTTTAAGTTTTAGATTCTATTGAAATTTATGTGAAAAGTTGATTTGTTGTAGTTGTATTTTCGTTAACGTCCTGAAAACAAATTATTATTGTACGAATATCAATGCGCAAAACGGAACATATCATTCTTACTCCCCCTTCCCCTGCCATACCAAGCTTTAAATCAAAAGTTTTCTACGACTAGTACCTCGGCTCCGAACAATACTAACCTCGAAAACTCCGTGCTGCAAAGTTCTCTTGGGCAAATTTCAAATTTGTCGTCTAAAAACTAAACTAGTTTTATGAAGAAACATTGATGTTTGTGCGTTAATAAGAAAAGGCATACTTGATACAATGTATAAAATAATTCATCATTCGCAAAGAAAATCACCTCGGGAACAAATACAAAACATCTACGATTGCAGAATGTAACTACGAAGGTTTTTATTGAGTGAACATTATGAAACGGGAATTGCTGTCTTACGAGTAAGAGTGCATCTGTGTGTCTGCGGTTGACGAGCGCACGCGCATTTCCATGCACAGTTTTATCCTCTACGTTAATTGTTTTTAGGTTGTAACTTACGTTGAAGCACCAATTTTTGTTTACCGAGTTATTGTTTACGATGCTACCCCACGCTTTCACTCTTAAATGTTTATATTTTTATACATCAGCGACCAATCCGCGCATGTATTGATGAACTCTAGTCTTATGTTAGCCCCTCTTTCCCCTATGACGTTTTTTTTTTCATCCGCCTGCAATGATTCGTAATGTTACGAATGATTGCCGAAGTTTGGATGGCCGACAAGTGACGCCAACTCGAGCAAAGCGCCGCCTAAGTTGTTTTCTTATAAATAAAAACTAGCGCCATCTAGGAAACATTCCACAGAACTACAAGTCCGATGCCATTTACCGACTGAGTGCGCTTGACGGTCACGCCAAACCCAACGATTACTTTCCTCCAAATGTGATGTACAATATTAGCGAATACTTTTATCCGATTTATTATGTGACTGAAATTTTACGATTGTTATTTGCCTGTGTGTGTTTTTATTTTGAAACCGTTTAATTTTACTTTGTCGAGGCCATCATTTTCCTCCATCTTGCGTAACCTGCTGACTTTTTTCGAATGCCAGCGATTGTCATCGATTGTTGAATCGCGATTAATCGAAATTTCTGAATCTCGATTGTTGTCGTCGGTCGCGACGAGTCGAGAATCTCGATATCGATTGATCGATTGCTGAACGTTGATCGAGCGGGCAGTCGATACTTCAATTTTCGAAGCCGAAAATAAATCGATTAATCGGTTTCGTGAAATTCGATCAATCGATATCATATTGTCTTGCAAGTTGTAATTTGCATTTCTCTGTGAAAAACGAAGCGATAAAATCGTTTGTCGACGTTGCATTTCAAAATTGTCAAAGGGAGGTTATATTTCTACAGTGTTGCCATTCGTATATAGTGTTCTTTCGCTACGTCTTATCCAGGAAACACGTATAACCATAAATCTGAAGTGTAAAAAAAATTTTTTGAATAAACTCAGCGCCGTGTAATCCAAAGAGAAACGTATAAGTATAATCGATGTTCTCTAAATCGTGGAATGAAAGTGGCAGTATTTACAAACACGGGTACCAACAACATAGACCAAATCTCACAAATGAGCTAAACAGATCTATCAAAAACACTACCTGTGCCTGATTTTTTTACGTTGTCTAACTCGGTTTCCCGGCTTTTGGCAATCCGTCACGGAAATTTGGTACTAAAAGACCCCGCGAGAGGGCCCGCGCTAAAAAAACACTATACAAAACTGACAATCTCCTTCAAGTGCCCTGCCGTTGGTCGTCCGGATTTTACCACCGCCAAATCTCGGGAACAACGAACCGTCTGGCCTAACAGTTGTGGACCTAGGAAATGCCGCCATTTTGTCAATTGATCGTTTCTTGTAAACTCTAAAGAAAAACAAATAACGGGACATGCATTTGTAGTGAACATTTTTTCTTCCATGTATGCCTTCGCATCTCCTCTTGATATATAAAAACGAATGGAAATTAAGTCTTTGCAAAGTAAAACCTGTATGACAAATCACTGATCTCTACATAAAAAAATATATAAAAGGCCATAACTAACCTAAAAACTGTTATTTTCAAAAGGGTTCGAAATACCCTTTATTCGTCGGAAACAATTGATGGAAAATTGTGACTAGCTAATTTTTTGTGTCCTATTATAAATAATGGTATAAAAGGATTTCGGTGTTCTGAGGAATAAAAATAATGACGGAGGATGATGTATCACTATTAAATATGTAGAGACCAGTGTGAGAAAAGACAAAGTAAAGCGCAACGTTAGCTCTAAGGACTATTAAAAAAGTTAAACTTTACGAAGTACGATGTTGTTTGCATACCACATATTTATATCAAATGAATGTACAACAAAAAATCGGGACAAGCTGAGAGTGTCGTGGAACCTTTCGTTTCTCAACTTGAATTAATTTCGATAACTTTGTTTTGATGGAAATTCTATAACAACAACAAAAAATAAGAAAAATCTACATAAGACTTTTACAGATTGGAACAAAAAAGTTGAAATTAAGTTTGGAAACGAAAAGTTTGACTGTGAACGTCTAATGTAAGTAGTAAAATTATGAGTATGATTATTAGAAACGAATGAGTTAATAAATGAGTAAAAAGTTAATAATTAAAATGAAGTAAAAATAAAAATGAAAAAAAAACAAATAACTGCGCTCGCGGGCGAGTGACTGACGATATTAATGATTAATTAATGTAAGTATATATTCATTGATTGTAATCTATTCTCAAAAATCCGGTGCATAAAAACGTGTGTATGAAAAGGACAGTCGTAAAACTGACGATGTTTCAACAATTCACTCTAAACAATACTCAGCGACAAAATTAGTAATCCAAATTCAAGGTGGCTAAAAAGGACTGACGTTAAAAAAAAAAAGAAAACTTATATGACTATCCAGCCGTGTCTTTGGAGTACATTTCGTTTCGAACAAATTCAAGTATATATAAAAGACCATGTAACAGCGATACCTGTATGCATAGAGTATAATGATAATAAATATGATTATGAAAATTGATATTTTTAGGGAAATTTTAATTCCACCCCCCCCCGTCCCTACTTAGTACATTATATAGGCAGTTATATATAATAATATATATATAATATATATATTATACATACATACATACATATATATATAAACTATTCTTGAGAAAATGTAAATTTTTACCTTTTCATTATGTTTTCTATTATATTCGCTCTTAATATTGCTTGTTTAAATATTTGGCAAAAAAAAATTTTTTTTTGACACTCAATGTCTTATACCTTGTTCTGAATTCTTTTGTCTAATGATTCATTGAAATTGAGTCAATTGACGTATAGTCTCATCGAGACTATATTCTTATTATTGATTATCTGTTAATGTTATTACAATTTTAATTACTCTTACATTTTTAAAATTTCCTCCCGCAGGGCACACAACTGCTTGCAGTTGTAGTGGATAAATATTTTTTGGTTTATTCATCCCGAGGACCCAAGGTTGTGCAAAAGCATTTGCATCAAATTTACATGAACCTTACACCTCATTAACCTGCTAAATTTACATAAAATCTTCGACGTGCAATATATTCAACAATAAAAGTTGTACAAATAAGTCATTAGAAATCTCAGATGGTTCAACCTACTTTTTTAGTAGGAATGACTGAAAAGTATTGTTCAGTAAAAAAAAGTAAAAAGTGCCAGAACTTTTCTATATTAATATTTTTTATTTAAAAAAACATAGCAGTATTTACAATAGTTTCTGATGTTATCTCAACGACTTACACAATAATAATTTTACAATTTATTAACATACTATTCGAAAAATCGCGATTGATTTTTCAGCTCCTAAGTTAATCTTTATATAGATCTAAAAATAGTGCTGGACATGAAGCACCAAAGCCATTTTTCTTTAAGTAGATTCGTTTAAATAAAATTGAATAAATATTACAAAAGTTGAATGCTTTGCGATAATACTGTTGATGCGAATCAAAAAAAATTAATATAAAACTATTTACTTTGTTAGTTCAATTTCCTTCTTCCAAAATCATATAAGAAATCTCAGCTTATCAGACTTTTCTTTTGCTTTAGAAAAATACAGTCTATTTGGTTCCAGAACTTTCGTCATTCAATCAAATAAATAAAGAAATGAAAAAGGGTGCATTATGAGATAGATTTCTGTTCATTCTTTGTCTTTAGTTTTCAGAAATTTCACAATCTCTGGTCACGTTTTTCTTTCATGTTCATTGGATAGTCCATCATAACGTCATCTGAAAGAATATATATTAAAATAATACGTTTATTTTATATTTTTCATCTTCATTTTAACCTAAGAAAGATGTTTCAAAAAATGTTCACCTTCTCTTTCATCCTCGCCTTCCTCGTCATTTTTCTGTTGTCGATCTTTGTAAAAGTCATTTTCATAATTATCTTCTCCCAAATCTCCCTGATGGCCAGCATCATCAAACCTGAAAAATTGAAAACCAAAATTTGAAATTAAACGAAATAATTTTACTTTTATCCTGTTTACTAAATATTAAATTAAAAAATTGATTATAAATTTACCCTCCCAATCTCTCATGAATATTGTCTTCATCCCCGACTTCCTGCATGTACACGGCATTATTTTGTCTATCAATAATATCCTTCCCGTGTTTAGGATTCAGCACCGAATTTTGATCAGCATTTTTTAAAGCCTCCACGATGTGCTTTTTCACCTCCACTTTCTCCTTGCCCTCCTCAAACTTCTTCTCCAAGTTTTGATCGTTTCGCAAAATAGGAATCGGAACAACTCCAACTGGTAACTTTATTTTCGCCTTCACCAAGTTGCTCGGCGGATTATCTACGTTTGTCGATGGAACTGTCGAGGCTGACGACTTTGTTCGTATCTCAGGCATCGCTGCTGAGGCGAAGGCTTTTGCCGAACTTGTCGAAGTGCTCTAAAAACGAAAAAAAATGTCCCATCAATTTCAGTATAAAAGAATACCTACTTTTTTACATACATATTTTTTTTAAATACAAAAAAGTGGTTTTTTTATATTGTTTAACTAAAAAATGAATACATACAATCTTTGTGCTTTTGTAAAATTCTTGTACAGTTTGAAGGAGGTGGGGGAAACAATAGTTGAAAGAACATAAAAAAGAATCAAAAAGTTAAAAGAAACATTGTTTATTTGGAAAGAAAAAATTTAGAATACATTTGAGATGCGAGTTAAAAGTAATTGGAGTGTAAAAAAAACGTATTGTAACTGTGCTCAAAAGAGAGTGACTGATACAGTTTGAGGTAGAACAACCATTGTTCGTAGACTTCTTTTTGTTCGGATATCACGCGTACATGTTAATTCGAGATTTGTATAAAAAAATCTTGTAAAACTAAAATACTTAATCTAGAGTTGAACATTTTATACAATACATACAAATTTGATAATCCATATCAAATTAAAGATTAAAATTCAACTTCAATTCCAAGATGCATTGAACATTGAAAACATAAATTCGTGTCTATAAAGTTGTTAATCTAAAATTCCCCCCGGTTAGTTTACAAGAAAACCAAAAGTTAAATTCTCAAATACCAATAAGGTATAAAAATAATTAAATTTATTTATTTTCAATTTGCACTCTTTTTATCACTGTCAAATTCGTGGGCTTGATTTATACTAAGTACTGGCTTGTTGACTGTTTCTCTCAGCAAAACGTTCGGCACAAGGACGCGTGCTGGATTAGTAACGAGGTTGTGCAACAGAGACAAGTTTTTCTGCGGACCGTTCACGACTGCGGGATCAGCGGGGACAATCTGCCCGTCTTTGAGAGCAAATGCCACGTCGTCGACCACATCATCGGTCTTATCTTTTTGCACGGGTGCTTCCAAGGGTAGGACCGGGTTTGCCTTACTCGTGGCTCGACTTACCTGCAACTGATTCGAGGGCGAGGGCTGCGCCAGCTGCTCTCGCTGTTCCGGCTGATCTACAGATGTCTCAAGTTTTTTCTCCTCTTTTATTGGCGAGGGACTTGCAATCTTCTAAAAAATGCAACATTTTTAATTAATATTAACATTTAATTAACATTAATGTTTAATTAATATTTAATTAATATAACAATTCCATTAATTTTAATTATTCAATTAATCGTACTAAATAATTACACAAAAACTGTACAATTTACCTTCGCATCCTCCAACTCTTGTTTCAACTGAACAATCTTCTTCATAAGATGCTCGATGTTACCATTAGCATTGCCACTATTTTTTAACATGTCATTGTACTTGTTGTCCAGGGCAGTCTTTTCGTTCTCCAGCATCATGTACTTGCCCTTGAGGTGTTCCATCGACTTGACCTTCTCCTCCTCGGCGTTCTTGAGATCGTTCTTGAGCTGCTGCACGAGCTCCATCTGCTTCTTAGTCTCCTGCGCCATCTTCTCCTTCTGAGCCTTCAGTTCCTCGGTCAAGTCTTGGTTCTCCGACTGGAGGATTTTGTAATTCTGTTCCAGGGCTTTGTAACGCTGCGACGCCTCGACGCTGTCCTTGTCTCTAAGGGACTTTTCCCGCGAGGCTACCCGTTGCAGCTCCTTTTTCGCTGCTGCGTTTGCGCTTTTCTCATCCGCGAACGATTTTTCTAAACTCACTTTGTAATCGTAGATAACTGGAATAAAGTTTTTTTATCAATTAATTAATTAACTAATTTTTATTTTTAATAATTGTTGATCATTACTGGATACAAAGGTATTTTACTTAGGTACCACTTCCCTAGTAGCACATAATATTAAAAAATATTATGCTTATGTCCGCCTAAATAACGCTTCTAGGATATTTATATAATTTCAAAAACCTAAATTGTGTGGCTTCCGGTAATAACCAGACAAGTGGTTTTCAGATTTTTGACTTTGAATGGTTTACAATTTTGAAGTGTCCTTGTTGAAATTATTTATCATTGTCATTCTTCAAACACCGAGTTTCGTGGAATCATTTTGTCATGTTGCAACCAATTGGTGATAAAAAAAACAACATTTTTATAACATAAACAACATTTTGATCGAAATGGCGGATGTCCGGTTTTTAGCGGAAGCCACACAATTAATATTTCAGAATTATTATTCAGGCGGACATTAAATGTAACATTTTTTAATATTCTTTAATATCTATTATATCCGTCTAATATTCTCTGAATATCTTGTTCTTATAGGGTTTATATGTAATTCTTATGGGAAGTGTTGCGTTGTTTATTTAGATCAGTGTATTTATAAAAAGTTTACTCTGAAGTTGACTGGCCAAGGATTCCTGTTGATGTGTACAAAGTTCATTTGCCTTGCGGAGTCTGTTGATTTCTGTGCTAGCTGCCCGGTATAAAAGCATTATAAAAATCAAGATCAATGTGCAACCAGCGTAAACAGCCAGCCGTCCTGCCCGGCCTCTCCCTATCCAAGAGGCATTCATCTCTGAAACAATGATTTCAAATTATCACCATGTAAACAAAACATCAAAAATACAAAGTTTGGAAATAAAATAATAAAAAAGAAAATAAAAAACGTTCGAAATCCAAAACTAAACTCACAATAAAACTGTATCATCAAACCCAAAACTAACCTCAAACTCAAAACAACCCAACAGGGAAAATTGTAATAATAAACAACAAAGTTCTACTAAAGGATTATTTTCTAAGCGCTGAAAAAGTATCAGGTCAAGAGAAATTAAAAGAGAGAGACAGAAAAGTTGTTTGTTTTTGTGGTTGTGATTAATTGTTTGTGAAGTTGAGATTATATTTGGTGTAAAGATTATTCGAAGATGTACCTTGGACGGTTCTCTCAGCTTCGCATGCTTTAACTGTGATGTTTTTGGCAACCTGTAAGCCAAGAAACCTGAGGCTGACGAGATCTGATGCTCATCCCAACCACATTGTGAAAGTAACCTTGTTTATCTCTCTCCGTCCTTGTTTTTTGTTTCGTGTCGGGTGGTCGATAAAAAGAGACGGGGATATAATGCAAAGTTCACAGTTGAAATGGGATCGAGGAGATTTGTTTACATTTTTTGTTGTCATTGAAATTTTATCCCAAAGTTCAAAAAAGATGAAACAAACGTTGTTTACATTTTTTCGTTCCTTATTTTCGTGATCAATTTTTAAAATTGTATTTTAATTTTCAATTTATTTAAACTTTTGTGATATTTTTCCTTAAATTCTGAACGTTTTTCGTGATGGAAATTTAGGACAGGTAGCGTTCAGAAAAGTTCAGTTGCAAGAATTTATTATGAAAACTTGAACATAACCTCAAACTTCGTTGTTTACATTTTGAGTAGCACACAAAAAATGGGTCGGAAAATACCAGGAAAAAAACACCGGGGTATCAAAGACCCGGAGAAACAAAAACAAAAAAGGGATGCTGAGTAAGTAACACATATTTCAACTGAAAAAATCAAATTGAATAAACTAAAAAATTGTACTAACTTTCGTAATTAAAAAAAAACTTTTTAGGTTAAAGGACAAGATAAATAAACCACCGGTAAATCCGGACGACCAGCCTATGCCAAAAAGTGTCCTTCGAATAATAGAACTGAAGGAAAAAATAAAAAACAAACCTGAGTTGAAAAAGAAGAAAAGGAAACGAGGAAAATTGATCTCCCTGGAACCAACCTCGCTGCCAAAACTTCACCCAAAAGCCAAGCCGGAAAAATGTGTGCCGATTTTTAAACAACGCCCAAACGAAAGTGGCACGAGGTTCATGCACCGGGTGAACAGGGAGACGGATGAATTTTTAAAAGAAACTGCGTTTGAAAAAAAGTTCAAAGTCGAAGTGAAACGTAACCCCAAGACGGGAAAAGTCATCGGCATTGAAAAGGCGAAGAAGGACGAGTTGGACGAGATGATGAAACTCAAATCCAAACACAAAAATATCGGCAAGAAAAAAAGTTCGACATTTGAGCATTTGAGCAAATCTCAAAAGAGGAAAAAAAAATTGTTGTTAAAAAAGGAAAAAAAGGAAGAGAACAATGTTGACGATCGTTTACAAGTCAGGGAGCAAATTAAGTTTGGAGAAATTGTCCAGGAACCTCCCAAACTACCTTTACCAAGAAAGGCGGTAAAAGAAGATTCTGCCAAGGTAAATAAAGATTTATAATTTTTTTTTATAATAACGGTTTTGTTAATTTAAATAAATTTTATTGGTTTCAGGTTGGAAAGAAAGATTTATTATTGCACAAAGTAATAGAACAGAACTTGAACAAAAAGGTGCAGAGCAAGGTGACAAAAACAAGAGTCATAAACAAGTCCGGCAAAAGGAAGGATTTGCCAATTGCCGAGAGGAGAAAACTCGAAAAACAACAGTCGGAAGTGATAGCGGCTTATCGAGCACTGAAAGCCAAAAGTTGAACTTCTTTAAATTGAACGGATTCAAAAGAATGTGATGAATTAGGAATGATTCAAAGTTCATATTTTCAAACAAAATATCAAATGTGTACAGTTTTTTTTACTCTTGTGGCTTCGTACAAAGTTGCGAATGAAAATATATTTTATATTCTGTGAAATATACAACTGTTGCAAAATGACTATAATGTTGTCACTTTTTCAGATAAAAAATAGGAGGGGGGGGGGAGAAATTCAACAGGATAACTCAAATAACTTTGCTATTTTGAAAAAGAACATTCTTGTCATTGTATTTTTCTACACGGAAAAAATGGTATCGTAGAATCGGATCGTAAATTGTACTGAGTACAATGCATATCGTAAATCTTACAACCAATATCATAAATGTTACAATACAGATTATAAATGAAACAAAATTAGAGTTCTGAATAATGTTGAAATTTGTGAATTAGTTTTTTGATCCCCATAGCAACACTTTTTTGAGTTCGTCTTATAGAAGTAGATAAAAAAGAAACGTAAAATATGTTTTTAACTTAAATGTACAAAAAAACACTTAACTGGTTTTTCCTCACAGCCACAGAATTAAAAAGACTTAAGAAATCATCAAAGCCAATAATTTAACTATACGAGGTGCAGGATTTATTTACAATATTTACATTACAACTTAACCAAGCATCAACCCGTAGTCCAGACGAAAGGTTCAAGCCTTTCCTTAACAGGGAGCATATTATTCAACATCTCCAAACTCTCGAGAGTCTGGTTGAGCTGCAGGTGGCACTTGTTGAGTTGCCTGCTCAGCTCGTGAACCTTGCCAAGTTGCTCGGCAAGTTTGTTAAACTTCTTAGTCTTCTCGTCTGCCAGCATGACAAGTTTGTTGACCTCGCTGTCCAGGCTGATGTTACACAGGGCGAGTTGTTCCGAGGCGATCATCTGGGCATTGTTGTTCAGATGGTGCTGGTACCTCGCACAGAGATTAAACAACCCCAGGGGGTCCAGACGTTCAAGCACCTCAGGGTCTCGCACTCCTGGAGGTATATTCAACGTTCCCCTCATTATGGGAAGAAACATCGGGATGTTCTGTAGTTTCTGCAGGTCAGGATCTTTGTCTGCACTCTGGTTTGTCACCGCTGGTTTCACAACCACGATGTTGTGCAACTTGTCAGTGTTTGATTTTCGGTGACCTAAAATTTTTATTTACAAATTATAAATCGTTACTAATATATGTGTGGCTTCCGGTAATAACCAGAGTGGTTTTCAGATTTTTTACTTTAACACTTTAGTTTTGGAAGCTTCCCCTTCTTCTTCAATATGGCTGCCTGTTTATAAAGACAGAAATAGGAAAAACAGAAACAGCACTATGAAAAGAACGAATGTAAGCACATGGAATTGTCACGTGACCCACCACACATTCAAAGATTGTTCGTTCCAGCGATCTCATTGGTTGAGCTCACACCCATGCTGATTCGTGCTGTTCCAGAATTAAAGTGTTAAGGCAATGAATAAAGGTCGGTGTTTATGAAAAACGAGTTGAGGTCCTGTGTCAAAAATAAATATTGAAGGACTAAATAAAATATATCAGGCGATTCTTCGCAACTATATGAAACGCCTAATATATTTTGTTGAATTTTTCAATGCTCATTCATGAAACAGGACTTCAACTAGTTTTTTATAAACACTAACCTTTATTCATCCCCTTAAAATTAAGGAGTGTCCGTATTGAAATTATTTTACATTATCATTTTACAAACACCAAGTTTCGTGGAATCATTTTTTTCATGTTGCAACCAATAAATGAAAAACAACATTTTTATAAAATAAACAACATTTTGATCCAAATTTTTTTTGCATCAGGCATACTTTCGCTCTGAAGTGTCTTAGACTGGTTAAGGTCTATCTTTTTTCGATTTTATTTAATGTTGAAAATCTCGTTTTTGTTTACTGCAACGATAAATATTATTGAGTTCCGGTACTTGTTTACCAATTATTCCAATGCTGGATCGTCTCCTGGAGTCCTGACTGGCCGATTTGCTCCAGGACTGAGATTGTTTGTTGGTCATCTTGGGAGAATCCCCAATAGGTCGATTCACAGTGTACGAGATGTAAGGTAGGTCAGAGTCGGAACAAATGCTGGGGCCAGGACTGGTACATCGCGGAGGTGAGTCTTCGTCCGGAACGCTGTTCCTGTTGGGAACACTCTTACCTCTCCTTAATTGACCAGCCTTCGCCCTGGCACCGTCTCGGGTTTGCCCACCACCACCCTCTGTACTTTGTTCAGAACCCATTTTTTGTTTATTTTGTTTGCCCTCTGTTTTAAGAATGTAGTTTCGTTTGTATACAAACTCAGCTTGTTTTCGTCATTTATTCAAAGCCATTGGACCAAAACAAACGGGCTCTCAGGTTTCAAGTTTCAATGTTGACGATTGACAGACGTGGAGAGAAAACGTCAATCGATTTTTTACATGTTTAGTGACTTAAAACACCCTAGGATTGAGGTTGGCAGCACTGTCCGAAAAGATGAACAGATGTGACCAAGTTCATTGTTTATATTGGTCTCAAAAGATTTGATTCGCACAATCTTAGTTTTAGAATGGGAAAAAAGAAAAAGAAAAGTGAGTCCGTCGAATTTATTCATTCCAATCTCTATTTTATAAGAACATACAACTTTGTAGGATATAGTTACTTAGGCAAAATCAGTTTGCGAATTTCAACCACAGGTTAGGGTTTCTGATAAAAAAACAAGTTTAATTCAAAAGTTTAATTGAAATAAAACAAAAGCCACAATAAAAAAGTTTTAAAAAAAGGTTATGTTGAAAATGTCCAATCTAACCTATTTACAAAGTCAAATCGATATGTAATTCACAATTCATTTACAGCAAGTGGTTTTGAAAATCTAGCCAGGATGCAGTGCAACCAGAAGCTTCAAGCTGGTCAAGCCAACGCGAACTCCCAGATCATAACGACCTCAGCTGCGATGCGCATCGCCAAAGGCCAGATAACACCGTACGAAAAATCTCTCATGAGCCGCAACGACATCTGGCACAAGATCGAGGTCTACCGAGGCGCCTCCCTGGACAAGGAGCTGGTCCTGAAGAGCATCCTGCTGGCAGTCCAACCGATCGACCTGATCCCCGTCCGGTACACCATCTCCGGGGAGGATTCCTACTTCCTGATTCGCAACTGCGACAACGCATTGCAGCAGCTCTGTCGCCTGAACCTGATTATCAAAACCATCACCGGGGACATGCTGCTGCTGACCATCACCCTGGGCTTCGCCTCCATCCACGACCTCAAGATGAATATCCGACCCCTGCTTTTGGCCCTGCTGACAAAACGTAAGCAGCACAATCATAAGAAGCTCAACCTGGACAGCTTCCACAGGGACCCGGACATCACGAACACCGTCTACTGTCCCCTGTTCCTCCCCCGAACCCTCACAAGTGTCCTCAACATCGCAGTGAAGGACCTGTCCAACTTTCAAGAACTCAGCCTGAGATACAACGAGCTCAGTTGTCTTTCTGGACTGGAGCCAGTCAAGCTGGAGATAACCAGCTTGGACTTGCGGAACAACGACCTTCTGAACGCTGACAGTCTCAGCGTCCTGAAGGGGTTGAACATCACAGAGCTCTGGCTGGATGGTAACCCACTTTGTGACAACTACTCCAGCCCGAGTCGGTATGTCGAGTCCATTAGGAGGTACTGTCCAAATCTGATCAAGTTGGACGGTGTCCACTTAGGGACTCCCGGTTTTCCAATAAGTCGTGACAATTACCTCCCTGAGAGCAGGGAGGAACTGGTCACCCAGTTTGTTAGACACTATTTTACCCTCTATGATGGACCTGACAGAAGCTTCCTCAGAGGGCTCTACCATCCTAAGGCTCTCTTCTCGTTAAATCTAGACACCACGTTTGCCGCCAGGCTTAGCAAGTCCTGGGTGAACCAGAATAGCAGTAACTTGGTATCTGCTGTTCTGGAAAACCCGGTGACAGACTCCGAGAAGATCCTCCCGATGGGCTATGCTCATGGCAATAGAAACTTGGCCAAAGAAGGTGGTAGTCATGAGGAGAGGATATACTGTGGAGCTGAGATTGTGAGCACTTTGCAAAGATTGCCAGAGACTCAACACCTGCCGGAAACTTTCAAGATCTGTATGCTCTTCGACGAGGGCAAATATGTTTGCTTCACTGTCGACGGGATCTTTAGAAGATACAGCGAAGTCTTCGTCTTCAACAGGACGTTTGTCTTAACGAGTTTGGATGAGGAGGAGTTCAAAATTTTGAACGACCAGTTGTTGGTCATTTGCACCAGCATCAAAGAACTCAAGTTGGAAGAGGAGTTGTGCGCCAAAGTCTATGAGATGAATCTTCCTCTGAGGGTTATTAGTCCGAGTGAAAAGGTAAAGTGTGTAAAGCAACTGAAGAAGATCACCAGGTTGAAAGAACAGTATTGTCAGATGGTCTTGGAAAAGTTCGATTGGAACCTGAGGGAAGCCATTATTAGTTTCATCGGACAATACACGACGACTTGTATCCCTGAAGAGGCTTTTGTTTAGTTTTGTAAATATTAAAATAATGACTGTTGGATATTTTTTTAATTTAGAATTAAACTGGCGATGAGTTATACTTCAATCTCATGTAGTGGCAGCCATTTTGAGTTGCGGCTATTTGAGTTATGGCCATCTTAGTTTCATAAGAATTGCGTTGTGTTTAATCGTTAATTTCTTACGTTGTACTTTCGGAAAGAATAATAATAATTTTCTACACACAACTAAGATTGGCTTTATTGACATAATCGTTTTACAAAATTCATTTCGAGACTTTTCCCGAAGGCCACCTAAAAATATCTCAAACTTTATATACAAGAACCTACACGGGGAAAAATGAAAATGGCGCTGCAGTCTTTGACACTAACCTAAAATATATATAGTGTTTCAGTATTGAAACCAACGCTGATTCTGCACTGGTGACCAAAACTGGAACGACACCGGAGAAGTGTTGTGGGTCACGTGATATTTTTATGTATTTACATCCGTTCTTTTCATAATGCTGTTGCTTTTTTCCCATTTTAGTCTTTATAAAAAGACAGCCATATTGAAGAAGAAAGGGAAGCTTCCAGACCTAAAATATTAAACCAATCGTCAGTTTCAAAAATTAATTTTATTATTTTGTTTTCGGTAACCTTTTATTATGGTTTAATTCATCGTGCCGGATAGAGTATCCCCTACTAACCTCACCAACACAACACAAACAAACAGATCGCGCGCACGCCAATGCTTTTACAGTGTCTGGACAAAAAATAGTGTCCAGGACCAGTCTTCAGTATTAGCCACCAATGCTAAATCACAGTCTTGATTTGGTGCTGTTGCAAAAAAATTCTTTCATTTATTGTAAACTAAATTTTTTATTCTAAACTCTCAAAGCTATTATAAAACGCCTCCTTTGGAACATCGTTCAAAGTATAGGCTTTGATAAAGTTGGCCACAGCTTGTCTGATGTCCCAATGAGTCCTCTCCAAATATTTCCTACAGTACGTTCTGTTCATCGTGGAGACCTTGTAGAACAACGAAATCAGCTGCTCCTTTTCCGGGACACTGAGCGCGTTGGGTACAAAGTTGACCGGCCTAGGCTCCAAGGGAATGTCCCTGGTTTCCGGTACGCTTGCCACGTGATACATATCATTGGCGATCCTGTACTCCTTGTCCTCCTTCGCTACAACCACAAAGGTCCTCGAGAAGAACATCGGTTGGTTCGGTATCGCCTTGTAAATAAAGAACCCCTGGACGCAGATAACAAAATGGTAATTGCCACAGTGCATGATGTCGATGTTCATGTTCCTCACATTGTGGACCGTCGGGGGTTGTTGTCTCAGGGTCGCTATAATTTTGTCAGGACCGTTGAGAAGGTACTCGTGACATTTCGAGTAGTCGACGAACTTGACCAGGTTCCTGTTCGTGACGAACCGTCTCATCATCTGACTGGGCATGTAGTTGAGCATCCCAACGGTCATCGAGTAGACCGCTTTATCGTCGTAGATGCCCTGCATAACCTCTCGGTCGACCTGGTCATACAGCGTATAATAATGGGAAACAAATTGTTTCACCAGGTTGGTCCTGGACCCGTCGCCCAGGTAGTACATCTGGATATTCGTCAAGTTCTTCGTGACCCTGACGGTGACCCCGTCAATGACCTCTATCTGCGGAAAAGCGTTTATCACAGCGGCCACGTAGTCCTGCTGGGTACCATACTTGCTACACAGAGGATTTCCGTCGAGGTAGATCTCCGTGATCTTGTAATCCGCAAAGTATTTGAGGTCCACCAGGTCCTGGATGCAGTTGTACCTCAGGTCCAGGCACACCAGAGTCCCAACAAAGAACTTCTCCAGGAAGATGTTCCCCATCACGTTCCTCAGCCTGTTCGACGCCAAGCTGAGTTTCTTCACGAAGAGTTTCGTCTCCCTGTTCCCCTTTGACTTGGAACTCTGCAGGACCTTTTCCAGTGCCCGATTTACCGACAGGGGGTAATAAAAGGGCTGCACCAACTCGTCATTTTCAAAATTATCCAGGTTGAGGACTTTTTTCACCGGGTCGTACCGGTTGTGAACGGCGATGTTTAGCTTAAACATGGGATTTACCGTGAGCTCCTTCGTGGAGGCAAACCCCAGGATGATGTCGAACTTTAGGTTGACATTGGGCGGGATGCTCAAGGTCAAGCCCTGCATCACGAGAGATTGGATCGTGTTGGCGCAGCATTTTGTCAGGAAAGTCGCGTTCCCGTTGTCCTCCCGAGCGAACATGTAGGGACTGAGAAAATTTGGCTCACAAGCAGTGATTAACGAGTCTAGGATGAGATTTTTGTCGTACGTTGCAACATCGAAGAGGACGAATTTGTGCCAGAGGTCCTTTCGAGACACGAGGATGTGCTCCTTGACGGAAAATTCGGGGCATCTGTAGGTTATCCGGATGGGATCTGGGATTTGTAACGATGCCATTTTTTTCGACCTTCCGCCTCAAAGTGGTTGAAAGATCTCTACAAATTAAGATGTATAGATTAAAATAGTTCGTGTTTTATTTTCTTTAATTTAAAAAAATTTTTGCTATACATTTTTCAAGGATGTAAACACAAGTTGGAATGTAAACAAACCTCTTTTGCAATTCCAAGTGATTATTTCCTCATATTCCAATTATTTTATTATATCCAATTTGTTGAGATGAAGAATTAATAATTTTTAACATTTTCTTTTCTCTTCCACTTCATTTCATCTTCGCGTCCTGTTTATTTATCATTTTATAATTTCCCATGAATCTGGTTTGAGATTCTCCTCGGAAGGTTATGTTTTACAGATTCAAAACAAACAACCTAACCTAACTTCTAAATTTGTCAACCTCTCCTATGTTTAACAGCCTGAAAAATAGTTATTTTGAGAGACAAAAACAAAACGACGTACAAGACCTTCTGCAAGGGGTAAATATTTATCAGCAAGGTCATTGATTGATCTGATATTTGTTTATTGGCGGGTAAAATTGTAACATTCGAATTTTTAGGTTTTTTAATTGAACACTTAACCTCAACATAGCAAGATGATGGAATTTAGCGAACCGAATGAAAGGTTAAAGGACAGATCGAAGTGCGGGGTCATTCGGGCCCAGTTGAAGATGTGTCTGCTGAAAAGCGAATGTTGCAAAGATCGCAAACACACACCCAGGGAGTGCTTAAATTTCAAGGACGAATCAATTGTGCCCCATGAATGTTTCAAGTTGCAACAAGCCTTTTTCGATTGCAAACACTCCCTCATCGACGGAAGGAGACGTTTTCGAGGACCTAGAGGAGCTAACGATTAATTAAAAAAAGAAAACATCATGTAAATAAAGTAAACAATGTGACATAATAATTTTGTACAAAAACGAAAATAGATGATTAAACTTGTGATATCGTTTTAAGTGTTATATACAAATAAGTTGTTCTTTTTCTACTTTCAATGATCTTAAACAGTTGATTTGACCTTGACCTGAATTCTTTTGTTAACAATAAAAAAAACTTTTTATTTTTTTTCATTGGATTTATTCAAATATAAATTTAAACATGTAAAAACAAAAAAACATCACTTACACTTATCGTCAAAAAAATTTCATATTATACACTACTTGTATATACAACTTAAATCTAAACTTGTGCAATCTCTTATATCACAAAGTATAACAG
>JAPYZS010000605.1:58381-145293 GCA_030522925.1 Trissolcus japonicus | reverse complement strand
TATTATTTAAAACTCGAGATACTAAATTTCAAAATAGTCCAAAAAAGAAATGCATGCCCTGTATATCTGTATGCATTGTCAATTTTTTAATATACCCAAAAAAATAAAATTTTAAAAAAAAAAAAAAAAAAAAAAAACACTAGAAGGTTAATTTTGTTCGAGCATTTCATGTGATTCTAACATTTTTAGTTACTTATCGCTCAAAAACCAGCTTGAAAAAAAAAATCAATGTTCACAATTAAAACTCGCTTGATCCCAGTTGTAAAATTGGAATTAAAAACTTGGCCGCGCAACTTGTAATAACGAAATCACAAAAATGAGCGTTCCGTTTTATGTACAGCCGAACGTGAATGTTTCATATTTGTCATTTACAAAGTTTGCTCGTAAATTGGAATAAGAGCCTCGGATCGTACATCAATTTCGCGACGGGTACACCTTGGAGGGACATAATTCCTCGACGCACGTAACAGCGCAGAAAGCAAGATGAAAACAGCACGTACAAAGAAAATGAATCAGACCCGACGGAGGACTGAAAAGCACGAAAGCGCTTTTTTTTTTACAAAGCACTGGTCAAAGTTCGCTTCCTGTCTGTCAACAAAACTTTAACCCCCTGTTCATTTTTGCAAGTTGTACCCAAATGAGATACCATTTCACCACTTTCACACACATTTTAAAAATGAAAAAAAAAAACCGGACTTTACGTAACAGAATATTCAACAACTAAAATTTTACAATTTTACAAAATTAGATTGACAATTTTACTTTATCTTAATTAGAAATCTAAGAAGACAATGTTACATTTTGATGTGATTAAATTTTTATTTTGATATAAATAATTAAAATGAAAAAAATAATAGAATGAAATAAATTGAAAAGTTATTAATTTGTTTTGATGTTTTAAATTGAGTTTGGATGATTTTCATTGGGCGATTGAAATATCTGTCTTCAAGGTGACAACGTCTCTGTTTTCCTAAGGTTTCGTGCAAAGTTGGCGAGAACTTGATATAGCGTTAACACACATGTCGCCATAAACGTTGCCCCGACGACTCCGACTTAATGAACCTCGTCATACTCTATCGACAAGTCGTGGGATAATCACGAGAATTGATTCGATTACCAAACGCATGTGTCATCGTGACAAAAGAGCCCACTTTTTTTTGTTGAGCCCCCGGGACCTTGCTTTTCCAAGAATGGCTACCTGACTTTTCGTTCCGAAAGGGAGCCCAATTTTGGAACATTTCTCAGTTCATGATTATTTTTTTGGTTTGTTTCTTTTGCATACAAAAGTCATCCGAACACGCCAACCAAAATATCTTTTCTGTCGCAATTATTATCAATGAAAATATCGGTTACAAATAAATGACAATTTTTTATTTTTATTCAACTTTGATTTTCTCTATCATTTTCTTTTGCAATTTTGTATTCGAACTTTTACTTTTGTATGTTTACAGTTAGTAAACAATTTTTTTTCAACTTTTTCGATTTCAAAAACAAATGACAATAATGCCATTTAAATGCTTTGGGTAATTTCGGGCGTCATTATTATTTATAAAACTGGCGTGATAAGAAAAGTATTAGGGAAACTCAAATCGGTTCCACGAATTTTACTGACACAAACTTTTTTTTCAGAACTTTGATACATTATTTTTGTTTTAATTAACGCATTTTTAATGGTTTTGTATGAAAAAAAAAAATTCATACCGAGTGATATTCGAAGGAAATATCGAATTACCGTCGCGATAAGACGCGAACGTTTAAAATGAAACAATCTGGTGAAACGTAAAAAGAAAAAACCAAAACACAAAATGAAAAACAATTTTTACAATATTGATGCACAATTTCGAAGGTCAACACGTCGTCCGGCGAATCAGCAATAACTTTTTTTTTTTTTTTTTTTTTCAAAAATATTTTATTAACCAAGTGAACCTATTTATATCGGTGTACTATTTTTATCGACAGGAATTGAAATCAAGCTGTAGATAGAAACGCTATTTAAGAAATAGTGGACTGTACGCTATTTATCAGTTCGTTAAAGCGTATTATTGAAAGATAATTCGACTTGAAATTTTAATTACCTCGTATATACAATAGCAAAAATTCAAGTCCAAAGGAAAAAACAGTTTTTCATCCCAAAAATAGGTTGAAACAAACATCAATCATCGTCAAATTTTCTGTTACAAAAGTTCAAATTGTCGCTTTTGTTTTTCAATATAAACAACTTGCGCAAAATAAAAATCTTGTTATAGTTTCATGGAAACTTCCAATTTCTTACATCTTTTTATATTCCTCCGATGAAAAATCAACTCTTCATCATTTCAACATACCGTTAAATGTTATTCATTATTTTTTCTTCACTTTCTCACTTTCCTTTCATTCGTTCGGTGTCATCCTTAAAATATATTTTTAATATCGCTTGGTTCGTACGAACGTAGAACCGATTGATCCAAATCGCTTCCAACTAGCAGAAAGAAAGAAATCTCTCAACGAAGAGGAAAGAAAAGTGCAGCGAACGGGGGGAGGGGGGAGGAGGCATTTAACCTGAAAGTTGAGCGTTTGGAAACGATCGCAGGGACTGGTTAGGTGGGACGCTTTATTTGTCTGTGTTTTCCATCGCGCGACACGCACGGGCGTTTTCGTCATGTTACAAACTTTTTTTTTTGCTTTATCAGAATCGTCTGAGCCTGATTATCGCGCTATCGCATTCCTCATCGGCCGGACTTTTCGTCGTCCAATGACATTCGCGCTTTGCAATAAAACAAAACTCCTGTTATTGTTTCGGTCTGTCGGAAAGTTTCACAATCAAAAATGCCAATTCCTTCCACTGTCAGACAGAAAAAAAAAACAATGAAGAAAAAAAAACAACAAACAAACAAATATAAACAATCAATGAACATTGGATGTAAACAGATGAACAAAAATGTAAACAACAAAAATTGTAAACAAACAACAATTGTGAAAGGGGTAAAAAATGAAATGAAAAATGTAAACAAACGAGTAAGCAAAAAAAGGAGAAAAAGATGGCGGCTCAAATTTGGTGGACAGGAGCAAATGCGAGATCTGTCGCGTGAAATGTTTTGAGCATGCGTTACGTAACGCGAATGTCAAAGCATACGGAGCGAAATGCGGCCGGAGTGTTGGCCTCGATTTGCGTTTAAAGGTCCAGGGGGAACGCGGGCTAACCTCAAAAGAGCGGGGTTGGGGTGAAAATTTGAGTCGGTCACGTGTCCACCGGGGTGGGGGATTTTTAAGGGGACGTCCGTCCTTGCCTCGGCAAGGACGACGCAAAAGAGGTTATGTCTCCGGGTGGTGCTCACCTTGTTGCGCAGATACTCGTCGATGGCACGCTGCGAGGAGTCCGTGAGCTTGACGAAGATGAGCGACTTGCGTTCGTTGAATTTACTTTGAGACGACAATCCATACTGCGAGCCCGCCGACAGCGCCATTTCTGTCTCACAGGCGCTCCGCACTCGTACCAGCTGACGTCGGCCGAACTGAAAATTTAAAAGCAACACTGGCGTTGAAATGATCCGTGGCGATTCAAAAACTGACGGGCGAGAAAAAAAGGCTGCCAAATTGGTTTCAGCGTCCGCACCAGACGTTTACGTGACGGGCATGTATGTGTGAGTGACTGAGCGGCTGAGTATGCTCGTGGTTGGAGAGGAAAAAAAACGAGGTCTGCGACACACTAACCGCGGCACACTCGCGTTGTTTTTTTTTCTTTTTCTTCTCTTCTTTTCTTCCTTCTCTCTCGCGACGCTCCCGTAATCCGAATTCGCCCGGCGTGCGCGCACTGAACCACCCTCGGGATTGACGGCCTGGACGTCACATATTAGCGCACCGACACGTTTCGTTTCAGATTTTCTCTCAATCTACAAGGAGGCGCCCGTGGCTTTCTGTCCACGGAACTAACACTACACACTTTCCAACGACTCTTCTGGCGGGCGGAGCTAAGCACGCCGACAGCCAATCGCCGTGGCCCGAGACAAGGTGGAGGGAAGGTGGGTTCGAGACGGCTCCGTGTTGTCACGTCTGCGTCCGACTCGAAACTGCTGCATCCAGCCGCACCGACCTCTCAGCGCGATCAGCCGGCCCACCCTAGCGACATCTGTACGTCGCGAGTGCACACACTCAGTTATCACTGCTCTCCACACCCCTTGCCCTGCCCGACCGCCAAAACTGTCGATAACAAACTAGAAACTTCGAATAATTGTTTGTGTTTTTTTCTCTCTCTCTCGTCTTTCTTCTGTTGACATTCGATTTTAACAATCAGTAATGATTGTGTGTTGCGATGCGATTTTATTGTTAGTGTTATGATATCATAACATTTTGTTTTGTTTTTGAATTTTAATTCTTAATGTTTTGATAACAAAAAATTTTGTTGTTTTTGTATGTTTTGTTTTTTTTTCCAATTTTATTCTTAGCAGTATTTTGATGTCAAAAGATTATGTTTTGTTTTTATTTTATTCTTAATGTTTTGACAACAAAACATTTTGATTTGTTTGTTTTTGTATTTGTGTTTTGATGTCAAAAAGTCTTGTTTTTTTTGTTTTTTTTTTTTTTTTTTTTTTTTTTTTTTTTTTTTTTTTTTTTTTTTTTTTTTTTTTTTTTTTTTTTTTTTTTTTTTTCATTTTAATCTTAATATTTAGATAACAAAATATTCTGATTTGTTTTTAATTTTATTCTCAATGTTTCCATAACAAAATATTATGTTGTATTTTTGTTTGTTTTGATTTTTTTAAATTTTATTTTCAATGGTTTGATAATAAAAGATTTTGTTTTGTTTTTATTCTATTCTTTGCAGTGTTATGATATCAAAACATTTTGTTTTGTTTATTTTATTTTTAATTTTTGATATCAAAATATTTCGTTTTTGATTTTATTATCATTGGTTTTATATCAAAAGGTTTTTAAACAAAATTTTATTTTGTTTTGTTTTCTTATTTTATTCTTAATGTTTTGAAATCAAAATATTTTTTTTTTTTATTTTATTATTGTTTTTATATCAAAAGATTTTATTTTATTTTGATTTTATTTTTGTAGTTTTGATATCAAAAGATATTATTCTGGCTTATTTACATCTGCGAAGGAGATTCCTTATCCTGGAAAGTAACTACTGGAATTACATTTTTTGATTTTCTATTTTTTTTCTCTTTGTATGATATAATAAGCTGATTTGTTTACAAAAACGAGTCAAGGTCAGGGGATTTTACAACAATTGTTTTTATGAAATGAATCAGACAAATCTTGAACTCACAAAGATTCGCCTGGTATATTTTGTTCATAGATAGCAATTATTGTGTAACCCTATGACCTCGTCTAATAATTTTTTTAAAAAGTAAAATAAACATTTTTCATGTAAATTATTTCTGTCACGGTACCAAAAATGTTAGAATGGTTTGTCTCCGGCAAATAATGTTAATAATTGTATTAATATTTTTTTGCATAATTATATATAAATATTTGTTGTACATAATTAATAAAAATATATATTTTTTGTAAAAAAATAAAATCACGAAAGTAAACGGTTTTAATTTTCGTTCCTTTTTTCATTTTAGTTTTTCATTCAATTTCAGCAGTTTTGTTCAATTTGTTTTTCATTTTACCCTTTGATTTACGTTGAAATTTAAATTAACAAAATCAAAATCAAAATTTACATTCAACAAATTGAAACATATTGAATTTCAAAGATCAGCAATCATTTCCAAAGAATAAATTTCATTTTATTGGACTTTTGAATTTCGTTTTAAATGAAATGTGCTCCCAAAGAGGTGAAATGGTATTGACGAGATTGTTTATTTGATTTGGTCGTAAACTTGAACGTACAAAATTGATATTCGCAGATGCAAATGATGTTTTAGAAACTCGTGTGCGTATATTACTTTTACCAAACGCGTGTTTACTCGTTATTTTAAATTCATTTGTCAGTTAAGAGCCCGTGCTCCAAAGTAGTAATGCGATTTGCCGACTTTTGACTTGTAAAAGCAACAGTTCCATACGTTATACGATGATGTAAACAACAACTTCTAATTAAAATCGTTTTATACAGAAAAACAAATTTTTTTTCAAATAATATAACATTTTTCAAAGATCAAATTTCTAAACAAAATTTAAAAACATTTAAAACTCTTTTAATTGATTTGATTGTTTGGAAAACTAAAAATTAAGAAGACATCGAGTTGATACTGAAATTTAAACAAAAATTTGTGTACTCGTGTCCTATAACGTTTATGTAATATCAGACCAATGTAGTTTCTGAGAGCAGATAAAACCGTGCGCGAGGATGAGTTCAAATAAAAACATCAAACCGTTTGTGGAAAATGGTTTTCACGTAGGTTCTCATTATTGATCGGCACTTGCCGAAGTCATATAATTTTGTAAGATGATGTTCGCGTTGAATACCAACTCTGACAATGGTCCGGAGTTAATATTTGCATGAATTTCTCATTTAGATTAAAAATACTGTCACAACATCGGTCCAAATCATGGTACACCGATGCTTTCAAACCCGGTGCCATTTAGATAAAACGTTTTTACGGTTATTAGTCTAATAAAATAGAACCACCTTTTTTTCCCTCCACCTTCTTGTAGTAAATAATTAATTTTTATATAACCTGAATTGTTACGTAAACGTCAGTTAAACTGAAAAATCACTTTTTGTGATTTCAATCTGATTGTTTAATTTTTTTTCCATCTTTGTTATTTGTGATTTTGAATAAGATATTGAAACAATTTCAAGAAACTAAAAATCAAATGAAATTTAAAAAGAAATTATACATTGCAGGTCTAGTTTAATTAAGCTGATAAAATGTGCAACTTGGCTCCGATATCGAACAAATATTATAATTTTCTTAATAAGAAATGTAAAAAAATGTGGCATTTGCGAGACACAAATTATTCGACCGCTTAATCTGGCTATTAATAACATAATCAAATATCAGCTGAGAATTATCGCCGTGAGGTATCGTTTTGTGAAACGAAACTTGAGTTTCGATGTGAAAATTACTTCAACTAAAACAAAAATGTTGAACCAAAAAAAGAAACAAAAACTTCAGATTTTTCCTTTTTTTTCTCTCTTTTGTGAAATTTTCTTATGTAAATTTAACATTAGTTTTTTCAAATTCTGACACTCGTCTTCATCAAACATTTGGTTTTGAATATTCAAAAAAAAAGTTTCAAGTTTAAAAGATCCGGCGATAACAAAACGTCAAACCGCGAGATAAAGTTTTTTTCTTCTGCTTTCAAGGAGATAAAAAAACTTAACGAAACGTGTTAAAAATCGTGCACGTTTGGGTAATATTTAAAAACCAATTAAATTTCATGGTTTCATTGAAAAGACAATAATCCAAAGATCAAAACTGAAAAAAAGAGAGAAAAGAAACCGAAAACGAAAATCGCAAAACTTACACGGTCTGTCAAAAGGAGCATGACAAAAAAAAATTCGTCGTTTTTGTTTCGTAACGGATGGATGACGGAATTACGTCAAATTAACACATCGATCGAGCGAGGAACTAAAAAATGTAAATAAAAATATGTCAGCGCAAAAACATGTTTGCAATTGGATTCAAAAACTTTGATTTTTTTATATCGGTTTAATCGAACGATTTTCATTACTCGCAAACCTTTCAAAGTTTCTTTCCCTTTCCATTGGATCACAAAAATGATCGGCTAATTTAAAAAAAAAAAAAAAAAAGGAAAAGAAGAGAAAAAAAAACAGTTGGATTTGTCAACGGTCGACTTACTTGAATTTTGAAAACGCAACTGGTTACCAACTCGGGACGGTCTTGGAACAAACGAACGACGGAGAGCGCAACATATTGGTGTAATCAAAATAACTAAACGCCAAAAAAGTATGCTCCTTCGCTGGTGTTTGAAACAAGCTGATCCGTGATTCTGAATGAATTGCAGTATTGTGGCTGTGCGCATGCCCACTGGCGCGCCGGTCGATCGCCATTGCATCGTCTGCTGTTACAATGTTGTTAATTTCGTAGGACGAAAAAAGTCGCGGGCCCGGCACGAACCCGACGTGATCCCGACGATGTGACACGCGCCCGACAATTATCGAACATCCCACGACAGTCGCAACGCTTTTTCAACCTGTCAAAATGTCCGCCAGCAACGCAGACGAGGTATGTTTTGTTTCACTCCGACTCGCTCTGCCCCTCGATGCCACATCGTCAACTCAACAAATCGCGGACAATTTTTCGCTATCCTCTATGCATATCTACTCACGCGATTCAGCTCCCCGTTACTTTTTCATTGTTGAGGCACTAATCGGTGGCTGTTGTTTTTTGTCTCTGTTTATCTGTAAAATTGATTATCCCCCAATCTGTGTGGTTCTTCTTACACGGTATGTATGTGACAATCCAAACGATGCTCGTGACATCTGTCGACCGAAATGAACGTTTTAATGAATTTTAAATGATCTTTCGTGAGTCATTAAAATGACATTCGAGTTACCAAAAGTAAACAATTAATTGTGTTTCTAGGATATCTCTATTACAACCAAAGATGAAATAATTTTGCAATTCTCTCACAATCTTTTTTTAAATCTCTATTTAATTTAATTTCCAACTTTTGATGTTTATTTCCAAAATTAAAATGTAAACAAAACATTTTATTTAAAAATTGAAAAATTCAAATTAAAAAAAAAAAAACAAAATGGAGAGAAAAAAGTATGTAGAATGTGGTTTGTAAATGTTTTGTGTTAATTTTATAAACACGGTATCGAAAAGCGTTAAAACAGATCAGCAAAAAGTTCGAAACAAAGCAAAAGAATTAGAAAACATTATATTTAAGATGACGAATGACAGTTAAATTGTTGCCAACGGTTTCTCAGAATCCAAACGCAGAAAAATAATGACGTTACAAGTCCATGGAACGCGATTCGAAACTGTTTGGAAATGAATAACAACTTTTCAATTACTTTTTTTTGGTACGGAAAATTTGTTGGAACAAATTTAGATCGACTTTTGTTTACTGATTTCAGGTCTTGGCGCTGAAGGAAAAAGGAAATTCGTGCGTGCGTGAAAACAAATATGAAGAGGCGATGTTACACTATACACACGCTCTGAAACTCGACCCGCAAAATTATTCCCTGTACAGTAACCGGTCCCTCGTATTTTTGAAGTTACAACAATACCATTTTGCAATGGAAGATGCGGTTATGACAATTCAACTCAAACCGGATTGGACCAAGGTGTGCACAATCAAAAAATCTCATCCAAAAAATTGAGAGTCGAAAAATCAGAAACAAAATTGAGAAAATTCACCCAAATTGATTAAAAACCTAAAAATATCAAACCTGAGAAAATTCATTCAAATTGATTTTTATTCTCATCTTGTGAGATTTTAGAAAAATACAATTTTAAAGATAAGGATTATTTTCATGAATGATACATTTTTACTATACATTTTTATTATACATTTTATTATAAATTTAATAATCGGTTTGTAAAAAAATAACATGTCCTTTACGTTCAAAGTGCTTAATATAAAAAAAAAAAAAGAAGAAAGAAAAACAAAGTGAAAAGCTTTTAAATGCTACTAACGACGGAAATATTGTTATTTTATTAGGGTTATTTTCGAAAAGCCGAGGTGGAATCGCAGACTTTTCGCTTCAGTGAGGCACTTCAGTCATATGGAAAAGCACTTGCACTGCAGCCAAACGATCCCAGTATACTCGATGCTATGAACAAAGCATCCAAATCACTTATCAAAGACAGAAGAGGTATTTCATTTAATTGATAAACGTAATCAATAGAAAAAAGCCCGTCGCGATGTTTTTGTTGCATACAATTTATTGCTCAAAGATATCTGCAAAATGACTCTAACCAACTTTATCGTATGCATTGTAATTAAAATTCATCATTTTTGCCCTCTGATATGACATTGTTTTATAATACAAATTAGGTTGTTAAACATCGCACGTTTCTGTATTTTCAAATCGGATTTTCGAATCATTTTTTGAATGGAACAATTTTGTAATGGAATTATGTTTTTTTAAACACTTTTTATTGTTTGAGATTGAGTGTAAAGTCACAAATCAAGTGACACAGCGCGCGAACAGTAATCAATACCGTTCGGAGATTTACATGTAGTACAAATAATGTGACCTGATATTATTTCAGCCGATCAACAAATACCATGGCTCGGCGCTGGAGTTGGCATTATTCTTGGCGTGATAGTGGTAATTGCTGACTACGTATTTACAAACAAGCCAACGCTGACGGTAAATGACTTATGGTTTATCTATATCTAATTTTTGTCATTGAGATTATACTATTAGTTGTATCGTGTCTTGTTGAATATCGAACTTTAACACGGTATATCATCCGTTGGAAAACCATTAAACACTCAGATCTGCTAAATTAAAAATAATTTTTCTATCTTTATTTTTGTTTGTTTTTTTTATATCTTTACGTTATGTTGACTTATTATTTACTTGACTTTTTTTTTCTAGCACCCATTGTTAATGGCATCTTTGACGATTTCGATAGCTATGGTAGGATTCGGCATTGCCAAAGGTTTTCGTTATTTTGTCAAGTGTCAAAGGAAATCATTATTAGAGCCGCCGATAGATTTATTAGGCCAGTGTGAGGAAGACAGTCAGAAGGCTGAATCCGAAAAAGTTGAAGAGAAAGATCGATATCCTAAGTACAGTAAAGCTCAAGCTAGACAGAGGTTCAAGAAGGGAAAGTCATAGCGCAACTTCGGAACCGAACAAATTGTTTGTACATGCATTTCAAAGCCCGATCACTACCTTCTGTAACTTTTGCAACGCTTTTTTCAACTTTTACACTATGTACTATATCAAATCAACCTATTAACTATAGCAAGCCACAGACATTTGTAAAGTCCAAAATATGTATTTGCAAAAAAACAACCTTAGTTATTTTTAATTCGTGAAATCACAACCAAAAAGCCAAGTCCAAAGATTTGAGATTGATTATTGATTCTTATCGGTTTAATCATTTGCAAAAGATGGATTGGACTTGAAATTCTGTGGCGAGTTTCCTCGTCATCACTTTTAGAATTTTGTACGTAACTTTTCTCACGGATTCTCATTCGAACATAGATAGATATAAAATTATCAAAATTCTTATAACAGTTTTCTTATGATATAAAAATTATTGAAATGGTTAAACAAAATTATTATGTATGAGTTGAATTCTAATTAAAAAACGTATGGTAAAATATCTGTGATTAAACTTGTACGTTTATAAATATTTTAATACGGCAAAATTGCACGTTCGAATTTGCAGAGCTAAACTCATTAAATCGCGAGTACACGTTTTCTATACACTGTGCATTTCAATTGCAAAAATTTGTCATTACATGGCGTCTGTTTTGTAGTTTTACGTATACTGATGTATCACCAAGATAAACGTTGAATAATGCAATAAACGTAATTCAAAACTGCCAGTATTGTTGCGAAGCGATCAATCTGAGCCAAAACACGTTACAGTTTTTTTTGTGTTTCCAAATTGAATTTTCGTTTCACGAAGGCTTTTATTTTATTGCTGTTTATTTGCCGATATCTCGGTGTCAGCGTCGTTTTGCTTTAAAAAAAAAAAAAAAAAAAAAAAAAGAAATGAGATGATTAATATTCCATCAGCGTAATTATCACGTTATGAATCAAGGAGGGTGGAAAAAAAAAGAACCAGTGAATAATATTAAATGTAACAAAATGTCTGCGCAAATCGGATTACCTCGAAACTTGTTACGAAACGCGAGATGAAGTACGTTCATTGTTACAAAGAGGCATTAGTCATAAACGTGACACTGCAACGAATTTCACGACAAATTTTCTCGACTTTTACATGCACTCCTGTTTGAACACCGAAAAGAACCAGTTTATCAGGGCCATATTAAAAATCTCGTGGATTACACTTTATCCATCAGAGAACAACTGTTTTGAACGTTTATATCATTTCCGTCTCCGTTTCAAAATCTGAAACAAACCTTTTTTTCTAAAACCATGACATAGTAGGTATATTTTCTACATGAACTGGCCACCGGTCTTTTTTTTTCTGTCGACGTTTCATACAGCGCGACATTAAATTCCGCTAACTTGTATTAGGTAAAATATCAGTGAGCGTATATTGCGATAAAACGCTAACTTGGATTATGAAATCATGGCCGTGATAGTTTTTGCAGCGATACGAATGATGGTTTAAAGTAAGCAATAAAAGTTGTTTCATCTCCGAAGGTTTTTGTTTGGATCAAGTTGATTAAATTGAAATTAAAAACGCAAACGAACGGACAAACTTTTTGATAATCAATTGATGTATCATTTGTTAAATTTCGTACTCAATTGGTTTTTAATCAGATGCGGAAATGTATTTAAAAGTGCGCTTATGAGAGAGAAAGGAAAAAAAACAAGTGGAAAACTCGTTTGTACTGTATTTAAAATATGATATAAAAATAACGTTATGTGAAAGATGTCTCGTTCACGGAATAAAGTGTACTTTGCATCGCCCCTGCGGCTATGCAACCAGCCATGAATGATTAACTCTTACAGGGACAATAACCACACGCTATAGTATTTGCGTTTTGTTTTGTTTGAGTTACACATTGCTCTTGCGTTCGCAACCAAAATTGAGATGAGTGAACTGTTATCGCTGAGAGTTGATATTAATTAGAAGTGGGGTAGGAGAACGATGAACCGGTAGTTTTGAAAGTTGATGATTGATTTAAAGAATCTCAATTCCTCGAGTAGCTTCAATTTCGATTTCGCTTCAAAGAATAATTGACGCGGATAGAATATTCATCGTGCACACACTCACCGAATCAATAACACTTTTGTACCGATGAAATTCGATTATTATTATGTCCCATATAAACCGACGCTCGAAATATCTTTTTTGGCATTCGCGACCGGAATGTTTTCGTTGTTGTATGGACGTTTAGTTTTCACTGACAGCCCACCGCGACTGTGCGACGTTTCTGTTTCCAATTCAACGTTATTTTATGTTTAATTGCACTTTCATTCCCAATTGTCAATTGAAATTCAATTATTGATACGCCATATTTTTCATACGGTACGTTTTGTTTCATCGAAGGATCATCTGATCTTGCTATTATATAAATTGGTGTCACGCGATTTTTCATCAAAGTTCAACGATCATCAATTACATCATATATATATACATCAATTATATGCTGGATTGGTTAAAAAACTAAAATCGACATTTTTCGATGGCTATTTTAAATTTTATTATTAGTTGATTTCTGTCAAATTTATATTGTTTTTGTAATCCATAACTTATTCTCTTCATTTATCATTTATATTTCAAAATGTATGCAATCCAATTTTGGTATTCATTTGGAATACACTTTTTTAATCATTATTAATTCATACATTATATTATCCCGATGTGGCATGCACTAGAATATTATTATTATTGATATTTCTATTATGAAATATAACGTTTATCGGAAATGCTGGTAGGATGAAAGGGTTGTCTATCTCCAAGGGTGGATGGAATATGAATTTAACATTTACATATACCGTCTACCGCAATATTTTGCAAAACCACCTTGGACGTGGACCCTCTACAAAATATAATGTTAATAATGATCTTAAAATTTGCATATGAATAATTTTGGCTCGTGAAAATTATCCAATAATCACTTGTATGCTCAACATTATATTTAATTGGTCTTAATGATAAAAACAAATTTTCAAAATTTATTTTCACTCTGATTAAAGACAAATCATGAAAATTTCGTAAAATGTGAATTTTGATAGATGTTATGGACAGAAAAATTCTAAATGGTTGAAAAATGATGTTTCTCGTTTGAAAGATTGTGATAATTTTGAATTACGCTTTGTAATTACAGAAGTAGCTTCTTCTTTATTGCTATTTTATAATATTTCCAGCCCACTTTACGATTGCAGAATGGTTCTATTTACATTTAGAGCTGGAATCAAAAGAGCAATCCTATTCAATGGGATATAAATGCTCGCACCACCCACTGAGGGTGAAAAACGATTGTTCGCGCAATATGATAAAAAGAAATCCGCTCCGCCGTGTTTCAGAGATAAATTTAGAATTTACACGATATAAGTAAAGAAATTTGAATCACAGGCAAGGGATCCTGTTTTAAATTGCAACCAATATTTTAACTGTACTTATTTGTAATTCACCTCTTTTTAAAAAATAAAATTCTACCAATTGCATAATTACAACATTTTTTTTTCTTTTATAAATAGACATTCTTCATTCACGTGATTAATGATTTAATTTTTGTAATGTTTCATTTTTGGCTCTATGAAAACATTTTTATAAAGTTGAAAACATTTTGTTTTTCGTCTTATCAATTACGGCTATCCCGTAACCTATGCATATTTCAGTAGTCACATGCTGCACTGAAATCTTTAGAGGAACACCTTATACGGACTTACGTTACGCTCCACTTTTGTTGTAAAAAGCGTTGGGACAAAAAATGTCCAAACTATCATGTTTTTCAAAGCAACCGCAATTTAAACGAAAAGTGCAAGGGAACATGATACTGCATAAAAAATTCTTTCCCAAACGTATAATATTCTTCGATAAAAATGATTTGAATGAAAAACAAATGAAAGAAAAAAACCGAGAAAAAAAAACAGAAATAAAATGGAAAAGAGTATTTATGCGAGGAAAAATTCTAATCATGATCATTCTGTCATTCTGTGATAAATTTTCTGTTATAAATTTATAATTAACATTTGTGATTGGCTTTGATGTCGTAATCGCTACGGTTGATAACTCATCGAGAAATTATGTTCGCGTGCACTCGGTTGTACAAAGTAAAAATTCTCTCCAATTCGAGCACCTTTGATATACAACTTTGATGATTTATGTAAGGATGAGACCTCGATGAATGTTTGACAAGGGTGCTTCTCTATTTTGAATGATACTTTTGGCCGCTGGTTCTTGTACTTTTTGCAACATTTGAGCGTCAAGGGTAATCATAATCACAACCCCTCAAATAGTATCAAACTTTGTTTTTAATTTATCCTACGTCATAAAAATTTAAATTTAATTTATAAATTATAAATTATAAAAATAATTTAAATTTTTTTCAGATGAACTTTTTTTAATAAGAAATTAACGTCAAATTTTTTTTTTTCTAACTGAAAAATGTGCAAATTCAAAATAAAATATTCATAGTTAATTTAGTAGAAAATCGTAATTCAAACGGAGAGAAAAAAAAGCTTATTTGCTGAAATTTCGCAGCTTCAGCGCAACAAAAGTTCAAAGGATTCGGATAGGAAACTCGGGTAAATGTAAGTGAAAACTTTTTGATCGATAGACCGAGCTCTGAACTAATAAACCAAAGCTCATGAATTACCGTTCCATATTTATATCTCGAATCTTGGAAACATTTCATCACATTTTCCCATACGACATTACAAACATGTTTTCGTTTCGGAGCGTGTTTTTTTTTTTTAGTTTTTGTTACTTGCAATAAGCGCGTCCCACCTGTTCAATCGATTTCAAAAACTTCTCTCGCGACTTCAACTTTGTGTCCCCTGCGGAACAAATTTTTGAATACAAATTGGCGTACGAGAGCAGAGCCGGAGACAATAACGTCGGGAGTAAGTTTCGAAATGCTCCGCGTTCCATTATTTATGTATCACTTTATAATACTTGCGGAAGGAATAACAAAAGTATCCGGAGGTAAAGAAACGTGGAGAAAAACACCTGTGCTGATCACGACGGTAGCCGATCTTTACGTGGGCAGGCAGGGAGGGGAGAATGCAACAAAGTTGCATTCTATAGAGGAGAATTTTCTTAATAATGATATTTAGTGATACAATGAAAAATAACTCGCAGGCTCATTTAAAGTCAATTACATTAAAACAACCTTTTTATAAAGTCGCATTTTAAACAAAATATATGTTTTGTGTGACCACATTGAACAATCTTGTTATATATAATAATATATATGACAAGAACAATTTGTCATTATAAAAAGGTAAAACGAAAACTTATTTTTAAGAAATTGGAAATAAGATTTGTAATTGATAAAAATAGAAGAATGAAGATGGAAATAAGTGTCGTATTGGAGGAAAAAATAAGAAAACGATAATGAACGTTTGATATTAACGAGAATGAAAAGCGTATGATTCGTTCTAAAACCCCCGAGTTGGTCCATTACTAATTCAGCGAGCTCTCGGCTTGAATATCTCCTTATATATGCCCGCTGCCACTCATTATGCAGAGCACACAGTCTATTACATCGATCATTCTGAAAGAGGAGAAATGAAATCAGCAGTTAAAATACGTGTTTTGCGTTAACCGACGCCGCGCCGGTGTCGTCGCTAAGTCGCGCGACAGATTTTGCTCGTGCCAATTGATCGGCCAATTTGCGGGCAAATAAAACGTCCGAGCAAAAGTTTTGTAAAGAGGGATATATCTCCGTGCGACACACGGCTCTCCGAAGAGCTGCGAAAATAATTAAAAGAATTCCTAGCTGCGGCGCATGCGCGCTCCCGGCCCCGCTCTCTCGGCCTGGCGTGTACGTTTTGTAAAAGCACATTTTCTCAGGAGCTATCACCTCCTAATGCTCCCACGTACTATCATTTTTATTGCCCTTATTTCGTTTATGCGAAACCGTTCCATTTGTCCTGCTAGACTTGATACTCTGAACCTTATTTAGTTTCCCTGAAAAATAAGAAAGTAATACATTATCTGTTTACTTCTTTTCAATGTGGATGGTAAAGAAGTTCAAAATTATAATAATTAAAATATTGTTCAACAAAATTAAGCAGAATATTGTTTCTGAAAAAATATTGTTTAAGAAAGACAGAATAATAATAATAAAAGATTAATAAGTAATGGTAAATAGCATATGCCTTATACAAAATTTTTAATGACTTTTTAAATGATTTAAGAAATAAAAATGCCAGTGTTTGAAATATGGACGGTTAAGTAACAAAGATGTAGATATTTTCTGCGACGTTTTCGAGGGCGTTTAGAAAAAGTAGCTTTTTAAACGGGAACAACTTCCAGTTCGTTGGAATTCATCTAAAATAGAAAATTTCAGTTGGTGTATCACTGTTGGACATGTAGTTTATACATCTGGTTGAACGTGAATTTACAAATGAATTTATCAAATATTAAAAACAGATAAAAATAACGAATTATATTTAAAGTGCAACATTCGCCCTAGTTTAATTTTTAATACAATTTTTAAACTTTTATTTTTGATGCTGGATGTTTTATTTTCAAAAGTTATCTTGTTCAAACTACAAAATAAAATGAAAAAGAAATTCAAACAAATTTCAAGAAACGCTAAAACAAAATTAAGGGGGGCCCTACCCTAAACAGATAAAAAACAGATAAAGTTCTGCAATTTTTTCTTTATCAATAACAAAACTTTCCCAATTTTTATACGTCATCAGTCTTTATTCAAAGTGTACGAAAACATTTTTTTCAAACAAAAATCCTTCCCAGGATCTTTTTGGATGCTGAGTGACTGCAAAAACGAAAGATTCATCTGGTGGACACTTGCGAGCAAACCTGAAACATGATAAACCAATTTCAATTAAAGATTCTGAAACTGTATGTAAATATCTACAAATTAGATATTTACAAATACATTTATTTGCAAGTTACAAATATGTATATTTAATTGACAAATGAAAAACAAATATCGATTTTCCTCACCCACGCCGCGATTGTGTTAATAAAAATAAAAAAAGAATCATTTGATTGCAGTCCGATCTGATAACAATCTAAAGAAATATTGAGTTGATTCAAACTCGTTTCGTTTTTTACTATCCATCAGATAATCGTTTTTACTTTCGGTTTAACAATTTATATCATTTGTGTTAGTTCTGATATCGTTGAAAGCTCGAGTAAAATGAAACTAGGAAGTACTAAAAAATGAAATGGCACAATAAAAAAATAACAACAAAAACAAATGATAATAACAATAATAAAAAAAAATAATCTAAAACATCATAGTCAGTGTTGTCAACTTTTTTACATGTCTATTTATTTTCCTCTCGTTTCCTTTTATTCTCCCCGACTAATTGAAAAGTGTCCAACTTTTTGAGCCGATGAAACGGAAAATAAAGAAGCATTGTCAGGAGAAGTTTATCGCGCTGCTTTCTATAAGCCGACTTGGGCAACTATAATATAGTGCGCATTACGCGAGCGAGTAAAATGTAACAGTAAATCTGAGAACTATGAGAGAGTTCATAAAGCGTGAACGTACTCGTTACATAGCAGCTTAACATCAAAACTGATATAGAGCATCATTGAACGTGTTTTCTGATTGAAAAAAATTTTTTTCCTGGCATCGGATCAATTTTTTTTTTTTCACTTATCAAACAATCCGGTAATAAATGTCACAAAAAAAATTCAAAGTCATTTTTCTCTTGGATGATAAATGTTTGCAAAAAATTGATATGAAAGTGAAAAAACAAGTTTTGGTCCGCGGAGAGAATGAGGAGCGAAAAACCACGCTTGGAATTCTATTAAGCAGGTTCGGGATGAAAAAAAGTCAACATTTCTATTCAATAACATCCATCATCGCAATCAAATCTGTCCTTTCGAAACTCCTCCTGAACTCAATTACTCTCGTTTTTCACTAACTTCTGCGGACAGTTCTGACGCGTCAACCCGAATCCGCGAGACCTTTAATTGAATCACTCAAAACTCGCACGTGCTGGCCGGTTAGCGAGAAATAAAAACAAAAACCAAAAAATAAACCTAACCTCAATTTGTTAACCCTCGATTTTTGTTTCCCCCCTCGAGACACTCATTTTTATTATAATCGGCAGCAGCTTACGCTATTCAAACCATATCTAGATGCATTTTCATTTGGTATAAGTAACAATTTCTATACAATAATAATAAAAATCAATATAAACTGTACACTGTGGAACCAAATTTTGGTTTATCTAGACACGATTTTTGATTGCTCGTTTAAGCGAAGTTACACTCGTAGCGTAAACAATGTTTTGCGTCAAGCAGTTCCAGTCGTGACCGACGGTTGATCTTCGAAACACTGGAGATCGGTCGGAAAATGTGCGAAAGATCGTCTTCTGTGGGCATCATCGTTTTGTTGCTCGCGGTTCGAAGCTCCGCTGAACGCGGTCGGCTCGCGCATGCGCGACTTTCTTCGAGTCTCGGTTCACCCCACTCGCGGATTGGCGAGTCCGCCGACCGAGGTAGGGTGGCTGAAAAGAGTGGGACTGCGACGCTCGTGCACACTGATGCTAACTCTCGAATCTTTTTCCCTCAAGTTGACTCAAATTTGCACCCCACCACCTGGCCGTTGTGTGGTTCGGTTGACGCTCGGGAGCTTCGGCTCGCGGACAAGGCAAGAAAGCGAATCCTCTCCTTCGCTCGTCGCAGTAGTCAACTTGGACACACTTTGGACAGATTTGACTGCTCAAAAGTTTTCGAACGATGGCACAGGCTATTAGTGCAAATTGTAACTGCGCGCTTAAGAGGTGCGCTGGCGTCGTGTCATGTCTTTTGGTATCCTTTTTTTTCTTCTTCCCCTTTTTCATATTGTGGTTGCGACTGATAAGATCTGTTCCTTATTCGACTTTTAGTTGTAGGTTAGATGGGTCAAGGAATCAATTAATGGAGATAATCTAACAAGTGTTCGCATAAGAGGATGAAAAACTGAGGAAAGAATTTCCCTATCAGTACAAAATGATCAGAAAATATTATACGGACATTATAGATATTAAAGAATATTGCGTGCTAATATGGTTCGCACATATAACGAATATCCAATTTAAAAAAAGAAGAGGACCAAATTGAAATTAAATTTCGGAACAATAAAAGACATTGTTACTAACTTGAAAATTAAGTTTTAAAACTATTTATTATTAGTGGAAAAAATGGAGTGGAAATAATCGAAGAGAACCAAATTTTGTCTTACAGTTTTGGATTTTTGTTTGTTTGATATAATGTTATCTTTTGCAGGACGGCGTGTATAACAAAAATAGTTGTTGCATATAACTGGTTTCTTATTTTTGGTCCACTCATTTTGTCAATTTGAGACGTAACGTTTGTTCTGCAATTAGACAATCGAAGTTTTTGTTTTCTTGACATTCAAATAGCGTTTGCAAGGGGAATGTCACGATGATTGTGACACGATGGTCGTAAGTAAACAAGTTACGCCGGAATTATTTTTATAATATTTTTATCTCCATCTGGTAGTTTTTGCTGATTAAAACAATTTTAAAATGTGATTCTCATTTGCAGAGTAGATTTAGTGGGCGAAGAAACGAAAAACAACCTGATGTTCAAACGGCTAAGGAGTTAATTAATCAGTGATGTGAACTGGGTTTTCGATCTTGATAATTAGCCCTCCTATCTTTAATACATTGTAACTACCGACTCGGTACATTGGCTCCGCTTTAACACACCCAAACAGTCGAGGGGATAAGTTTCTGGATCGGGACTCAAAACATGACACCGACTTAATTGATGGGCATATTAATGTGCTTTGCAATACGAGACTTGAAAAGCTTTACAAAAAGGTTATAATTTGATATTGAAAAATAATTTATCACTTTACTTCAACTTTGTATACTTTCGTTTGGAAACAAAAAAAAATTTTTTTTTTGCAACAAACATTTTCAAATAATTTTTACATTGGTAACATTCGAGCTTTTCAAAATTTGTTAGCCCAAGAAATCGAATAAATGTTTCAAAGAAAGTAAAACTTTTGTTGCAAAGCAAGAATAAACAAAAAACAGTTACTGAATTCCGGTACTTAAGGATCTTATGATTTTTTCAAAGGGGAGAAAATAGAACGAAAGAAAATGTACGATCATATATTATTAGATTACATTCAGTGAATCTGAATTGGCCGACATTTAAACTTTACATTTAAAAGTTTAATTCAATTGTTATATTATGAAGTATACAAACTCGTTGGTGATCGTAAATTTGAATATTCACAGGGATGGGAAATTTCATAATAAATTTTATCGATGCGAGTTTGAATATTCATCCTCGGGTGTATGTAGAGGTTGTTGCTGACAGCTTGGAGAAAATCAATGTAAAAGTGCGATAACTTTTATGAAACTCGTAAAATTATTTGTTCCTAATTATTCATTTATTTATTCACAAATAATCGATTCAAAAGTAAATTAACACAAGTTTGATAAGTAACTTCTTTTATCTCTTTTCAGTCGGTCATATAATCAGTGACTTTCAATGCGAAAAAATATTTTTTATGTACACAAAAGCTATAAAATTGATGACACAGCGAACAAAGGAACTTACGAAAATGTTTAATACTATGGCATTAAAAAAAATGAGGCACAAAATACAGTAACTTTATTACCCGTTGTCTACAACGTTTCAACTCGCGGACATACAATTTTGCGAATTACGGCATATAAAGCAATACGACGTGCGTATGTAAAATCCATCGGGTGGCGGTTGAACGGGTACCTGCATTTTTATGAATCTTCAGAGTTTGATGAACGCGTTGATATTTTCATTTACAAATTTCGAGGCGAATTTTGTCATTTGGAGTAAGCTTTTCTCTTGGATTAAATTTTTTTTATCCATTCAACTTTTATAAACACTTTTTTTATTGACGAAAAAACATTTCAAAGTACAATTTTTATATACGCTTTACATTCAATGACTTTCATTCTAATTTTCAACGATTTCGTAATCAAGTGTAATTTGAATTCCGTTTTCAGTTATGATGATTATTTAAATTGATTTTATGAAAGCAAGGCACACAATAAACAATTCCGTAACGGATGAACGCCATAAATCAATTCAGTATACGTGAACACCAACCTGGTTGCATTTTTGTTGTAATTTAACGTCATAAAGAAGTGTTTTTTCGTGTATCAAAAACTCTGATTATGAAAGAAAAAAAAAACATAAAAACCTTTATGAAATTGTAAAAAATATTTAACATCCATCAAAGAATTTAATCAAAACATTTATAAATTAAATCTTTCATTTATAAAAAAAATTTAAATAATTTTAGTAAATTTTTGTACAATACATTTTTTTGTAATAATTTTTTTTTTAATTTTGCTTTTTTTTTTATTACAAGTCAAATAAAAATCAAAATGTTTACAGTGTATAACATTCAGACGGACATTAATTCAAAGTTACATTGCATTACTGTAGATTTCATGCTGTTTTAACCCAACTTGGCAAGCCCTGCGAGAGTGTAAGTTAAGTGTTGACTGGGAGGCAGTTTTTAAAACTACGCCAACTTCGTATGTTGCCTGTAAAATGACGTGATTCCAGCGTCTTTTGCCCCCGTTCCCCTGGTCATTCGAACCGACTGTTTTAGTACCTAAAAACTTGGGATTTCGAGTTTCCCGGAGACAAAGTCCAAAACTTTTAATCAGACTCCGGAAGAAATGACGCGATGGGTAAAATGATACTTGCGAACACGCTTTTTATCGTCTCTTAATAATTTCTGTAATATCCGTTTTTTTTTTTTGAAAAATTTAAATTCATCCAAGTTTAACAAAAATGTTGAATAAAAAAAAATTTAACCGCAAAAAATTAATTAAAAATGTAAGTGTAAACTTGTTAATAAATTATTAATTTTATTTTTTATTTAATTGATAATGTTTTGAGTAAAAAAGAAGTTGGTGAAATGAATAAGTAGGTGATTTTCCTGATGATATATGTCGGTCATTTTTATGGGCTTAATAAGTTGATTAGCTTTGACAGGAATGGTACATGAAGTGTAATAACACTGCGAGATTTCATGCATTGAGAATAATAAAGCAGTTTTTTTTCTATGGCGAAAACGGCTGCAGTAACCATCGAGGGTGGTAAGCAATCGTTCTCACGACGGAATACAAATCGGTCGCAAGTTACAACCCGGATTTCTCTATACAGACCAAATAAGGAGACTTGACATCTCAGAAAATATACCTCAATAGAGACTTATAGCTCCTGCAAAACCTATTCTAATGTGCCTTTCCTCGTGACATCTTAAATTTCTTTCAAATTCAACGTTTCGCAAGTTTCGCTTTGTTTCTGACTTTTAAAACACTTCTTTCAGGTCCCGCGCAGCTTTTATTTATTAGGCAAATTTTAATTTCACTATTGATTGTTCAATCTAAAAATAAAGGGAAAAAATGAGTCTCGCTGCTTTTTTACGTGAGCGGCTAAAAATTGAGCAATTTGTGAGAAAATGAGTGCACCCACTTGATTTCGCTCATTATTCGATTCTGACAGGACTGTTTATCTTCTGATGGATGTACTCTCAAATGCTGAAATCATATAATTGAAACACTTTGATTAACCGTCCCCTTTCATTCAAGCAGCAACTTATCGTTATTCAAAAACACATCAACAATTATTTACAACTGCAAGGTAATTCATCTGAGAGTAAACAATCAATCTAAACAAACTCATGTCGATGTAAACAAGTCCTTATACTGTTGACATCTTTCGTTACATTTGTTTACATGAATTTCATAACAAAATAATAAAAAAAAAAAAAAAAAAAAAATACAACCTGTAAACATGGAATTCACAATCTCACGAATAAAGTTTGTTCGAAATGCTATTCCCCGACCTTTTTTATTTCATCCTCACAAACAAAACAACCCAATTGTGTACACCTGAATTTTACGAGGGAGAAAATAAATGAACTAAAAATTAACAATGACATTGCAAAGGTTATATCGGTACGATTTATGCAGTTGGACAAAGTGCAAATTAATGATTTTTCGAATTATATAAGACATTTTGATAATCGTTTGATGAGAATAACAAAAACAAACAAATATAAACAATACATCATTTCCCTGACATTGAGATGAATTTATTTTTACATCTAGCTAGTTTATAAACAAATTATAATAGTAAACATTGGAATCGATGGAACAAAACAGAAGAAAGAAAATTTTGCCACGAGACAACAGTTGGATGTCAAAAAAAATGTATCAAAAATTGTGCGTGGACGGGAGTGTGACAGTTGTGAGCGTGGTGCAACGGCGACGACTAACGTCGGGATTCGCATCCGCGTGAGTTCGTGAATACGGTGCCTGTCGGGGACAACATAGATGGTGGGAGCGAGCGCGCGGGATGCGCTCTCCTTATCGTCGGAGCCGAAGTTGTCCGAGAGCGTCGTGTGTGCGAGTATTTAGGTGTGTATTAGTCGGTGGTGGGGGTCACGTCGACTCGACTCAAGGGAAAAAGATTCGAGAGTTAGCAGCACTGGTTGGGTTCGGTGCGTCGCCGAGGCGCAAACGCATTCGAACGGTCGGCGAGCGAGCTTCGGGATAAACAGTGCCAGAGCGAGTGAGAGAGAGGGCGCGAGTGTCAGAGTGAGACGGAGCGAGGGAGCAGCCAGAGAGACGATCACGATGCACGGCGAGCAGCCACGGGCTCAGGGCTAAGGGCTCATCGGGCCTCGACCAGCGGAAACCCAGGAACCGACCATGGAACAGACCAAGCCGCCCGTGTCCCGTCTGCTCAATGTGTCCTGCGTCGAGAACAAGGACGAGCTCGAGGAGGTAATAATTTCGCATCATTTTATCCACGAGTACGTAGCGAGTCGTGACGGCCGCCATTGTTGCGACGGTCGCGCATTCAACCTTCTGGCGCCACTTGTTTCCCAACCGTGCGGGAAATTTGAATCCTCCGTTTTTTCTCCCTCCCCTCCAGCCACCTTTTTTATCCTCTCTCTCGCACGCTTTTTCTTCTTTTTCAATTTCTCCGTCTAAACAACGCGACTTCGAGTCCTCGACAATTTTTTTTTTCAACCTGCAATTTTTGGTCAACTGTCACACTTGACATTTTTGGTCACGAATTTGATTCGTATTTTTTTGTGTTTGTTGTTTCTTTTTTTTTTTTTAAATTTGGCTCGCGTTTTTCATCCAGTTACGTCATTTGTTGAGCACATGTCATGACACGAATTGAATGCTCACTTCCACTTTTTAACGGCCGTAAATCATCGGCTTTGAATAAATAATCGCGTCATTGTTGATTGCCATTTCTGAAACATTAATTTTCCATTTTTTTTTTCAAGTCGCGGTTCAAAGCTTCGGTCACATTTTTTTTCACCTCCTTCCCTTTTTGGTAACATTCGGCGAATTCCGATCGTATCTTTTGCTTTTTTTTATTCCGGGTGTTTGTTCATGATTGTTACTGAAATATCCTTGGGTGTTCGAAGTTTAGTCACATCGTTTTCGGCTTTGCAGCCAGTTGCTTTGACATGTTTATCGCAATTCTATATCTTTGTGTGAAACAATGTTGCTATAATCTGAACATGCTACGCTGATATACGCTCATGGCATATAGTTTACGACTAAAGGAATAAAACTCAAATAATAAGCGCAATAAAAATTCGTCAAGTTTCCTTTTTAGTTTGTTTAAACTTTTTAGTTCTCTTTTTTTTTCAAACAATTTAATCATTTTTTTTTAATAATTTTCAAATTCAAAAGTCCGAGAATTTTGTTCGAATTATTATCTATGTTTAACTATTTAATCCAACTTTTATAACGAATTCTCATTTCTAACAAAAGTCATACGGAGTTGATAACAAATAAACTTTATTTTGTAATGTTACTTTTTTCTTATTTTTCCATGATTTTATGAATGTTAACGAAGTATCAGGTATTTCCGATATGGTATATTTCATTGATTTCGTTTTTTTAATTCACTTTTCACTTGTATGATTCGCAATAATTGGATGTAATGTAGACCTTCTATTGATCAAAACAATAGAAAAGGCAACATGAGAAAGACAGGACATTAATTTCCCATATTGCACTTGAATGTACGAGCTCAACTTGGCACTGTACTTTGCGTAGATTAGACTTTGTAATTTTGTTTTTGTTTCAAGTGGGATGTTACATTGTAGTGAACTTTATTTAATTGCGTTCATTCAAATTAGTGCCACCTTTTTCGTGCTCTTGAAAAAAAAAAAAAAAAAAAAAAATTACAAAATAAAAATAAAAAAACACATTTAGAACAATCTGGCTTTTACATTTTGGAGTAAAACATTTTTTAATATTTATTTATTATCATATTATTACTATTATATTGTAATTAAAATTTTAAACTTGTAAAAAAAATTGGCAAGATTAAAACTGATAATTATTATTTTGCAGAAATTCGAGAGATGTTACACGGTGCTTCAGGGCTTGGTATCAGGGCTTTCGGAGAAAGAGTCACACGACGCTCTGAGCAACGCCGTTTGCAAGGACAAGACTCACGAGGAGGTGTCCCTTGGTTTGCTGGCTGCAATCTTGTCCGAGCCACAGGACGCGGCGAAATGCTACAGAGACCTTACTCTAATTACCCGGGACGGATTGGCGATTGTGCTGGCGCATCTGAACCAGCTGGTGCTCGAGCGGTATCTGAGACTGAACGAAGTTGCGCGCAAGCAGCTGTTGTGGCTGCTACGCGAGATGATAAGGACGAGCGTCTCTGGTGTAGATAATTTGTGTCTGAGTTTGTTGAGGTACGCGGCCGGAGGGGACACGTCCGCGAGAAACATTGCCCTTATCGACGCTCTGCTCGATATCTTTCAGGACAGCCGGCCCTGGCTCGACAAATCCCCATATTTAGTTGCCTCCATTGTTTATACTTATTTAAGGCTAATTGAGGATCACAATGCGCCCAATTTGCTCGCGCTTAGACAAAAAGAGGTTACCTTCATGGTATCCCTCTTGAGAGAGAGAATGATCGACTGTTTAGTTATTGGCAGGTAAAATCAGATTCGAAATTTGATGAAACAATTTAAATCTTCCGGGGAAACAAGTTCCATGTCTGGATAAAAGTCTAGATCTGATTTTAGATTTGATTTTCTCAGATCTGACTTTAATTTTAGTTTTAATATAGATGGTTCAATCAAGTTTACAGTTGCTTATTTTTGGCAACTTGAAACATAGGTAAATGTTATTCTAAGCAGACTATATGTAACATAATTTTAAAACAACCATAAATATTTACTTCAAAACAACTCGATTACTTAAACAACAAATTTATGCGATGATAAAGTTTTTTTTTCGTTTTTTTGTTCCTCAACAAATTAATTAAACGTTAACTTGTTTTGATGTTTAACGAAATTTTATTTGATAGTATATCAGAAAGTGACTAATTACATTTTACTTTGCAAACATTTATAGACATCTTTTATTACTTAATTCTATCCAATGAAAATGTATTAAATATGATTTTATATTTTATTTCATAAAATTGTGTAAACTCCAACACAATTAAAACTAACATTGAATAAAATAATTGAATCAGATGTAATTTCTGATAACGAAAATTATACTTTTCTTACATGGAACTTTTCGTTTTCCGGGAACAAAATTAGATTAGACGAATGATTAATTGTGTGATTATGACGTTGTTAACGGTTTTGTTGATCTTTCAGAGACTTAGTACGCTTATTGCAAAACGTTGCGAGGATACAGGAATTTGAGGCACTGTGGAAGGACATGCTTTTGAATCCGAAATCGCTCTGTCCGAATTTCACCGGTGTTCAGCAGTTGCTCCAGACGCGAACGTCGCGCAGATTCCTGCAGTCTAGACTCACGCCAGACATGGAGAGAAAGTTGGTTTTCCTAACGAGTCAAGTACGATTTGGGAATCACAAGCGCTATCAAGATTGGTTTCAGCGACAGTACCTGGCGACCCCGGAATCGCAATCGCTTCGTTGCGATCTCATAAGGTTCATAGTCGGTGTTATACATCCGACAAATGAGCTCCTCTGTTCTGACATTATTCCAAGATGGGCTGTTATCGGATGGCTCTTCACAACTTGCACGTCCAACGTCGCGGCCAGTAATGCCAAGTTGGCACTCTTTTACGATTGGCTCTTTTTCGACCCGGAGAAAGACAACATCATGAACATCGAGCCTGCCATTCTTGTCATGCATAATTCCATGAGGTCTCATCCTGCGGTAACGGCGACGTTACTCGATTTTTTATGCAGGGTAATAAAATGATCTCTCTGCTTTTCTTGTATTTTGTTTGTTCATTTTACAATTTGAATGTCGCTAACCGTGCTGTTTATTTCAGATAATTCCAAACTTCTATCCAGCATTGGCGGACAAAGTTCGCAGCGGAATTTTTTCCTCCCTGAAGCAAATATTAGAAAAACGAGTATTACCGAGCTTATACCCACTTTTCGACAGTCCAAAACTCGACCGAGAGTTACGATCCAAGATACGAGAAACTTTTAAGGAATTCTGTTTGCCACCGAACGCTGACCCAGGTAATAAAATTGCGCACAAGTCAATTACTCGCGAACACTCCGTCACTGTTATCATGTGTTCTGCTTTTGCTTGTATCCTAATTAGAAACTTGGACGCGATTTCAATCATACTGCTTTCATTCACCGTTTAATCCGCAATGTTGTTAATATTTCACCATCCATTAAAACTCGCGCTGGACTCATTAACAAAATTTGTCCCTCGACGTGAATTATTGATCGATTACAAATTGAAAAACTTGTGCTCGCCAACAAACACTTGATTCATCTGATTCTCCCGGCGTTAATCATCTAAAATTGCTTTTGGCTTGTGAATTGGCGTGGGGATGCTTCTTCAACGGGTCGAAAATTGTTCGCCAGACCGTTTATTAATTAGGACTAGTTAACAAACTCCTTGCAGTGGCTCGCACATAAACGCTTATTAACTTTGGTTTTTGCACGATGTCTGTAAGCAGGTAATAAGCCTTCAATATATTCAGGTAAAATGGAGGAACTTAATAAGGACATAGGCACGGGTCTCATGCTGGAGAACACTGGAAGCACGCCCATTGAAAATAATCACGTTAACCAGGACGCCGAATCAACTTTCAGCGACGACGACGAGGAGATGCCTTTGAGGTAAAATTGCAGCCGTGACGTGCTTGTAACGAGATCAAGTTCTGCGTTGTCGATCCGGTATTAATAAAATTGTGGTTATTGATTTTACAGCAGGATAGTAACAAAAGTCGAGAACGACAACGACGAGGAAGACATACCGCTCGCCAGAGTCAAGTTAAGAAGCACCCAAAAGATTTCGAATTGCGTGCCGAAGAAGGAGGACATCACGTCGCAGTTAAATTTGATCTTGGAGCCTGAGGAACTGAAGATGGCGGTGGAAAGTTTGCACCACGAGACGGATAATGAGACTCGATGCCAAGCGATGGAAAGAATAGTGCAGATGGTTGTTGAAGACGAGATCGATGCGGAGATGATACCGTCGTTGGTATCTTGCATCTCGACAATTTTGTCCTCGCAAGTTAGCGTTGACATCTTTCCGTCTGAAAATCTCAGCGAGGACACGTTCACCGACACCATCAGCACGCCTTTGTTCGTCATGTTTAGGAATCAGTTTCAATTGTCCAAAGAGGAAGACAATAGAAGAAAGCTTCTTGCACGTGTCTTGGCCGAAATGCAGACTATATTGCCTAGAATAGGATATTTACTTTTATATTTTTTGAAAGTATGGGGCAGAGAGGAGGAGAAAAGAGAACGAGAGGCAAGGTAATTTATCATTTGGGAACGAATTTGTAATTCGAACAATTCATATTTATATCGGTTTTGCTATTATTCGTATTAACAAATAATAAATCGATCAATCCCGGCTTGAAGTACGTTAAAACAGTATATTATCGTGATACTATTTGTAACACAAAGTTATATATCACTTGAATTCGAGATGTTGAAATCGATCACTGAATTATAGCCCATATCAAATCATAAAATTAAATTATCGAGCCGTTATTCAAGTCGTTTTATGAAAATCAATAAACTTGACATTTTCAGCTTTAAATCAGAAAACAATATGTATGTTTAAAATCGTAAAAACTAAATCACAAGTGATGGAAAACATTGTTTCCGTACTGTAATGTAATCTAATTTTGTTGTTTTTTTTTTCAGTAACGTTTTAAGTGATGTCAAGGCATCGGTGTACAAAGATTTTTGTTCTCAAAGAGAAAAGAAATTGGAAAATTGCTTAGTAGCAGATTTGAAGGTAACTTTCTGTTGAATTATTTATTAAAATTCCGAATAATTTATTTCAAAGGAAAAGAAAAATACTTGAAAACATTAACATCCGTGTTTTTTGTTTCAGCTATGTCACGATGACAGTATACCTATGTTTTACTTCTTGATACCTGATATCTACACGGAGTTTCAGAACGTTGCACTTGGTAATGCGCAGTTACTCCATCTAGTCGTGTCCACTGTTGATTCTTGTCAACTGCAAGAACTAGTTTGTCAAGTAATGCAGGGGCATCTAAAAATGTTGAAGAAAGAATCCTTCTCGTCGTTATTGACAACTAGTTTAAGTTGGGACACGTTCGAGCAATACTGTTTTTGGCAATTGATCTTTGCTCACGATTTTCCTATCGAGTACGTTCTACCTGTCTTACCGAAGCTGCAGTTTCGTGATCACGCAGAAGCCCTTACATCGATACTATTTATGTTGAAACAGGAAAAGTATGTTCGATGTAATTCTACTTAAACTAACCCTTCAAGGGCGACCATGTTTTAAAATGTTGATAACAAAAATTTGATTTGACATCTTTTGATTTGCAGGCCAACGTTAGAACTTTTACGACAATTGTTAGCTCGACAAAATGTTAACGGTGATATGTTCGTTGTGGCTGCACTGCGTTATTGGTGTCGTGATTACGAGGACAAATTAGGAGAATTGTTGGCTAATCTTTTAAGCACAAGATATCCTGCTACAAGTCCGAACAAACGGAAGCGCACTGCAACGAAAAATCAGTCGTCGGGACCACCAAGCGGGGAACAGGTGCTGGGCCATTTGGATCAGCTTCGGCAGCATTGTCTGTCGGATTCCGAGTTGCAGCTGTACCAAAGCGACGGCATGCAACGAGCCTTGCAACAGGCACAGGCTGCCAGCACTGATTCCTTGCGGAAAAGTTACGGCGATCTTTTTGCCCTTGCTGAGGTGAACGAGGAAAATGAATTGCCAACTCCGCCGCCAAGCAGCTCGGCGAGAAAACACACGGCATCTTCCCGCAACGCTAAGAGTGACCGAAAAACAACCAATACGAGGGAAAGGTCGGCTAGTAAAAGAGCGCCTCCGCGTGATAGAAATTCGGAAAGTAGCGAACAAAGTAGCGAAGTAAGTAAGATCCATCTGTCTCACTCTATTTTATCTCGTGGGATGGAGGTTTCATTCAAATTCTTCAATTCATTATACTATCGGTGAATATTTCATTTCATTAATTGGAATAACTTGAAGTTTATTGCGGAGTTGTTTTTAAAACTTTATTTTCACTTTGTTGTGTGTTCATTACTTTAATTGATCGTGTTTATCCGATATCCAGCGAGTAATATTGAGAAAGAGGTTGTAGACTGCGATGGGCGGAACCAGCACGTACTTTATTTGCCACGTACTTCCCCACGACGCAGTTGAACGGAACTACTTTAATATGTGTTTATTTAGAATCATGATAATCCTATTACAATTTTAGGTGTACTTACGAGCAATGAATATTATTAATTCCGCAATGTGAATGGAAACATAACGTGACTAAATTAATTGCTTCAATGAATTTGAATTAATTTCATGCGCAATACGAGATAAAATGTTATATAATAAAAAATTAATTGCGTCTGATCAATTTTCCAGATTTGATTGATTGATTGATTTGTGTTTCATTTTAGGAGGAAGAGATCGTGAAACCAAAGCAAGCTAAAAAAAGAAAAAAGATGGTTGTTGGCTCTGACAGCGACTGACCACCCAGTGTCTTCAAACGTTGCATGGACCACGTCAAGTGTGTGCAGAAAACTACGTTAGCCTTAAGAATCATAAGATAATATAATTATTCAAGAACAAATCCACATATTACGGCGTGCAGAATCATGTATCGGGATATGAAACATGAAATGGCAGAACAAGAGTGCCGCAATTTGAAAATCAAAATCGTGATAGGATGGTTTCCGAGTATCATTTTTATTGACCGGTTAAAAAATTGTTCGTCGTTTATCTTGAGACGAACCGTCGATATAGCTGGCAAGTTTTAATAGAAAACTTACGGACCATTGTGAAGTATATCTGATAAAAAAAAAAATCCCCGCAAAATTGACTGAAATTTAAAGCCTTCCGGGAAAAGCTTAATGTTTACAGGAGCAAACACGAAAATTGTCTTTTTTTTCCTCGTGACGAGCACGTGTATTCACTTTATGAGCAAAAGGTGTTTCCCAGCGTACCGTATGTATATTTTTCTTTTCGCGTAAACTGTCATTGGGTCGAGTGTTGCACATACTTTTATTTCATCGTAATGTTCCTTTTTCTTCTTGTAAATATGCCGCGTTAGGTTCATATGGCTCATGAAAAGTTTGCGATGAACGCTCACAGAGCTGGAACTCTTTTTTAATTCCAGTCTGTAACGCTTCTCCGATGAATATTTCAGAGTCAATTTCTTTTGTCGACTTAGAAACGCTGTACTCTCGACCCAGTAAACCATGTTAGAAACGATCCGTAAAAAAATGTATGATCACCACAATGTAATGTACATTTCTGTAAAGTTGAGCGCGTTTTAAACAAGATAATTGCGTCGTATTATTTATAGGCTGTACATATAGGTTTAGATTTAAAATACAAGTTTTCACTGCTCGTATCATATTATTGCCATGATCGACTTTTATTTACATCATTGACGAGGAAAAATACAATAAAAAAAGACAACATCTACGTTTGTATATTTTCGTACAAGGTAGATCATTAGATTTGGCGTAAGTTATCTCGTTTGCATAATTCGGTCGTACATTCTTTCTTATTTTTTTTTCTCTAATAGATTTAGTGGTTCATGTAAAAATGTATTTTTCACAACAAATTTATTGTTCATAATTAATTGTTAAAATTTATGTGAATCTTTTGGTGTTATTTTATTATGTAGAAAATAAATCTATCTATGAGCAAATCGTTTCTTCATGAAATTTGTCTCTTGGGATGTTCAACTTGCACTTAAAGATCGAGCCATAAAATTATGCAATACTTTTTGGAAATGAAATTTGAATTTATAATTTTCAATCTTGTTGATCGTTATCGGGTACTGAAAAATATTTCAACGATGATGTTTGTCTTTTTGTTTATAAACCGTACGGGTCAAATATAAAAAATTTATGATCATTACCTTTTTTTAGCGTTTCACGTCGTTTATTGATGTTTCAGAATTGAGGAAAATAGTTTGTAGGATGTTTTTCGCATATCATTAAAATTGAAACATTCGATATACAAAAAAATTATGTCACGCGACTCGATCCACAACATATAAAACGGAAAATTGGAAATTTACCATCTGATTCGTTTATAAAACACCATTTATTATTTAATGAAAAAACTGAAATTGTGATTACCGGTATTATTGTACGAAATAAAGATGTTATAGATTTTATCGATTACTTTTTTCATATTAAAAATGGATTCAATTGTCGAAAATTTCAATTCAATCGAATATCGGAGCAATTTATTATTTTAAATTATTTATTTCAATTATTCGATTTTGCGAAAAATTTGAAACCACAATGTGTGTTGAATTAATTTTGATCTGACTTTTTGCATTAAAATGTCGAATTACGTATTATGAAATTGAACTAAAAAAACGTTAAATTATGAAAAGAGTTTATCAGAATTTTTTTTAAGTTATAAATGAAACATTTGTTTCAGGGTAATCACTATTTTAATATCGAATTACACTCTGTGTAATAGGAGCAAATCCGACAAGTAACTCAATCATGTTATACTGATTAAAGTGTTTTCGTTTAAAAAATGTCTTCTGTTTTGTGATAAAAAGAAATGAGAATATGATATTACGAATGAACCATTTTCAAATGAGAATATTTCGACCTTAAGAATGAGAATTCAAATGTACAGCAAAAATAAGATTTTGATCAGTAAGATGTTTGAGGTGCGATGGATTTTTGAAAGCGTCTTTCAAATGTACCGTAGCGGACTTATTTGTTCTTGTTATCCAATCTTGTACATAGTTCTGAATTAAGAAATGTCGATTTGCGAGCAGGGTGGAAAAATGTAACAGCCTTTGTTTTACAGATGAATTCAATTTTTCCACATTTAGAATCTAAAACTATTCGTTGCGCAAAAACCGACAAATTCTTGTTTTATCGGTTCGAAGTTTAATCAGCGTTTTATTAATTTGCAAATTCTTCGCCTTTTTCCATTGAATTATGAATGTTCGTAATTAAATTTTATCTTGTATATTATTTTAATATCAGAATTATTTTTGAAAGAAATTGAATCATTCTATTAACATGAGTTTATTCTTGTTAATTTGTTTCTGGAATATATTTCGAAGGCGAAATTCTTTTTAATCAAATTGATGAAGAACTGGGTTGAGAGCTAGCAAAAGCTTTGGAGGAATTGTTTTCCACCCTGCACGCGAAGATCTTAAGAACATTTTGCGTGCTGAAATAGAGCGCGCGGTGCGACAAAGTAAATAAAGTGAATATTTAATGTTTCTAACGGTCTTGTACACACAATGGAACTTGTAAATACATGGATAGAATATCTTAATGCGAGTATAAACATTTAATGTTTTTAACGATCTTGTACACACGAATACACGTAACTGTAAATACATAGAGATTACCAAAACTGATAAAATTGTCATGTTCATTGATAACGACTGGGACACTGGCGCACCCCAAATCCGCCCGAATGAAATAACTTTCAATGCTAATTTTTTGTCCGTAGCATAAATGGTTTTTTTTATTTTCGTTTCTTTTTCCATATTTTTTTTTTGTTTCTTATTCATCACACTGAGAGAGACTGGCATGTTGCGAGATAATAAATAAAATCGCATTATTATTTGTCACGTAGTAGTACTGCTAAAGACACGGGAAAACGTGTGGGAGGAAGTGTGCGAAATGCTCGAAAACATTTTTCATATTGTACAATTGTGATCTCCGTCGGCTGCGCATGAAATACAACGCATTTTTCGTGTTATTTCTCTTCCTTGTTGCACGCAGAAACAAATATTGACGCGTCGTTTTTATTTTATTTTTATTTCTTTTTCTATTTCGCTTCTTTTTTTTGGTCCTTTTGTATGTATCGTTCGCGAAAAGTTTTGCTGCTTAAAATATAGAAATAATCTTTCTCTTTTCATTCATCTTCGTTCTTGTCGTGCCTGCGCGTTCACAATGTATATATACGTCTATACATAATTATTTATTATTAAAACATAACGGCATCACCGTTTTGAAATCCTGTACACGCACCGCACAATTAATCTCTCTTTTCTCATACTGTACAAAGAATTGTAATCCAAGTCATACGTCTTCGATATTCATCTATACAAAGAAAAAAAAAAGAACGAACAAAGTTGTCATACACACACGTCTTTTTGTGCGCTATCAAATTGATGGGACGTACAATTTTGTTTTTCAGGGTGCGAAGTTAACGATCACTTTTATATAAAAACGTTCAACTGTTCACGCCAAAAACGAGTCAACATTTTCCAACTCAAAATGTTTTCAATTTCAAATTTTGTGTACAGACGAAACGTATGACTAATTTTATATAAAAAAACAGTCCGACCAAAAGAACGAAAAAAAAAACAGGGAGGATTATCCACACCGGTTCTCACGTCTTTTTTGTTCTAGGTTTTCTTATCGTTAATGAAAATTGTTCACAGTTTGTTCTATTAACACATCGTTTATAATACAAACACCAGATATCAGTTCGTCTGGCAGCGCGTCAGTATCTTACAACCACTTTGCATCGCACTCGCAGAGACAACATTCTTTTCAAGTTATAAGGCTCCTCGGGAATGGCGGATCCACAAATCACGTATCCGTAGAAATAGAAACAAAGTTCCGTCACAGCAAGCGTCCTAGTAGATCACTTCGTAGACGGTCGCTTTTTTGTCGCCAGAACCCGTCACGATGAATTTGTCATCCGTGGAAATATCGCAACTGAGCACCGACGACGATTCCTTTGCCTGCAAGAAGAGAGCAAAAAAAATGTGCCATCATGATAAGGTACAATTTTTATATCTCCCTGTACTGTATTTATGAAACTCTTTTCCTCTCTCCACTTGGATGTATTTATTTTTTGTTCGCTTCATTTTTAGAAGACCAATAAAAAGCGAAAGGAAAAAGGAGTCCAGAGAGCTCGTATGGATTTCAAACAAGGCGATAAATCAGGAGTGGAGATAAAAGCCAATAATCAATGGCAATCAGGATCGAACATCTTGCTAAGCTCATAAACATATTTGACAGATTTGGCGTAGAGATGAAAAAAGAAAAAGAGATAGGAGGCAAGGCATTGTTCTCGGGCTATCTCGAGATGTTATCTCACCTGAAATATCGAAGCCCCGTAAGGAGTGCGCCAGGCGTTTAAGAGGTTGTCTTTGCCGGTGGAAACAAACCACTTGCCCCCGGATGCAAATCTCAGGGACAGCACGCACGACTCGTGCAGCTGCAGCTGATACTTGTCGGGCTTAGAGGCGTGGAGCACCTCGACGTTGGAATTCTCCATGCCCACGGCCAGCCACTCGCCGGTCGGACAGTACCCCAACGAGAAGATCTGCGACGTGAAGTCGTGCTGCTGCAGTTGCCTGCCCTCTCGGAGGTCCCAGGACCTGACGGTGTTATCAAGACCGCCGGTCCAGAGCTTCGACCCGTCCGCGGAGATGTCGATGCACGAAGCGCCGTCCGTGTGACCTTGGAACTGCCGGACCAGCGTCTGGTTCTGGAGGTCCCAGACGGCGATGTTACCGTCGCTGCAGCAACTGAAACAGACCTTCGAGTCCGGCGAGATGGCCAGGGCGTAACAGGCGGGGGCGGACGACGTCAGCTCGGCCTTTATCCTGGGGGTGGGGCTGGCCAGGTCCCAGATGCTCAGCTGGCTCGCCTCCCCGCCGACGATCAACGTCCTCCCGTCGGGCAGCAGCTTCACAGACCGGATGTAATTTTCACGCTGCAGGCAGTCCAGCTGGGAAACGGGTTTGACGCTCCCACTGATGCCCTGGCCGATGTCCCACACTTTGACGCAGCCCTTGCCACCGGTGTACACGTACTTGGTCGGGTTCGAGATGGTCACTGCGCAAACCACCTCACCGTGGGTCAGAGTGTTGATCTGCCGCGCGTGACGGGGAATCCCCGGACCCACTAAGGCGTCCGGTGGAAAGGGCACTGGGATCTGCTGACCCTCGCTATTCATGTGGTAGGAGTAGGCCCTGGAAGATAATTTTGTTCATCGATGAAAAAAAAAAAATTCTCGACTAAATAAGGTAGTGGTACCTATTACCGACACTTTTTCCAAGATTCATGTAAAAGAATTTAAAAAATTCATTGAAAGGAAATTGTATTCACTGTTATTTATTTTTATAATGTGATAAGTGAAAATGTCGATGATGGGTACAGGTGTCGATAATAGGTACAACTACCGTGATGGCAATCAAAAAGTTGTGACACAACTAACCATGGGGATATGAAAATTAAATGATTTAAACTATTGATGTTAGGTTGAGACTAGTTAAGAATTACTAAGTAAGCTGATTGTAAAAAATGGATAGAATAAATTTAGTATAATAATAGGTTCTAATCGGTTGAAGCCAATGATTAAATATTGATTTGTAAAAAAGGGATTTGGGTTTGTCAGACCCATGGTTAGTTGAAGATAAAATAAAAGTGACAGTTGAAATTGATATTGACAATTGAATTTCAATAATGTAACGGAATCATTATGATGGAACAATAAAATTGAATTAAATAATGTACGATCTGAAATCGATATCGAAAACGAAACTTCAATGATGAAAGTGACTAATTACAAATTGTAAAAATTATAAAATCTAAATAGAAAGATTATCTTTCAAATCATATTTAATAGCAATCGTATTTAATGGTACAAAATCAGAACACATGCTGAAATTCTAAGCTCAATTTTTTACGATGCAATAATTGAATAATTAAATTGAACATCGTTTGGTTGATTATTATATTTTTATGAATTGTAAATTCTGAAATGGACATTGCAAATTCAATTTCAATAACTAAATAAAATGAGCGATTATTCATAATTGATCAATCAAATTCAATAAAATAATGTTATTAAAATTTTTAACTTTTAAATGCCGATCGGTTACAATTTCTTGAATGTCAATTTTTTCTTTCTCTCTCTGAAGCAATTTGTTATTTTCGCCCCGTCTGATGACAAAGTTTTGAATTTCGATATTACATCAGCGTAATCTCGTTGCGCGATTTTAATTCAATCTCGTTAACGATTCGGCCGCGCGCGACCTTATTCAAAAGCTCCTTACGAATAGCAACAATTAATTTGCGTAACTTTCGCGTAACAACTTTATCGCCTCCTCGATGCGGCATAAAAAGAGCGTTTCAACTCAAAACTCGAGTTTAAATCATTAAGAAAACAAGACCGCGAGGTCTCTCTCTCTCGCTTGTTTGATAAGTTGGCTGGCGCAAGTCTGCGAATTTATGATTGTTGCACAACTTACGGCTTGCCGGTGGTTACATTGTTCAGTCCATTGCTCGAGGATACTCGCACATGGCCGTCGAATCCGAGCTGCAAAGGAAGAAAAAAAAGGAGGAAGGAGGTGAAAAATGGTGCATTAAAGTGTGCTGCGCGCTCAACAAGCGGGGACAAATCCCGATGGCTGGATTTGTAAATAAGCCCTCGATTCATTACTTAAATGCGTTAGAGGAGAAAAAAAAAGGAATATTCGACTTGACACCCGAGGCACAGACTACCCTCTTTTTCAAGCGACACCCTTGGCAAGGTTCTCTCATCAGCAAGGATTAAATAAGTATTCAGAGCTTGAAATTAACACTCGAGTCGAGAGCGTCAGTGTGGGTCGCGTATACATTACCCATGTCACGCAAAACTTTTATTTCCTCCATCCTTTAATATTTTTCAACGTTATTTCATTTAATTCAACAAATTTTTGCTTTATTAAATCTCACCAAGTTGTGTATACAAGAGTACCCAAAAGAAGGACAGTATTAAAAATTCAACCCATGCAACAGAAGATGCACAAATGAATTTTTAATTCCACATTAATTGTTCAAATGTTTTAAAAGATGGGAAAAAATGTACGAATGGTTATAAATTTGTAAAACCGAGCAAAAATGAGGTTTAAATAATAGTGAATAAGTTAGGTTCGAATTCGAAGTGGTACTTTAGAGTGAGAGATGGTTAAAAACATGCATTAAGGGAAACGCGTTTACACTTGTGAACTTGGACCGAGTTCAGAAGTGTGCGATAATTAATGGAGACAACTTATCCCCCGCTTAATGAATTATAGAGTCAAAGCTTGCTCGCCGCAAGATCTTACATCTTTACTTTTCAGAGAAGGAGTGCTGCGCGCGGAGGAACTTCCACTGCGCGAGGGCGGTCTCTCCTTAACCGAGGTAGGTCCGGAACCTGGGGTGGGCCCGTGCGCCATCGCCGTCAGCTTCTCCAGAGTTCCATTTTCCCGAGGGTCTACATGCTCCCCGTTTGCGTGAGGCGAGGTTGCTTCCTGTCAAATAATAGTCATATTAAACTCAGATCCCTAAATGTTTCACACGAACGAAAAATTAATAATCATTTAATATCTATCCCTAAATGTTTCACACGAACGAAAAATTAATAATCATTTAATATCTAAAACCATTTATTTAAGACCCAATAGTTATACAAAAACTAAAAACAAAATTAAAAAATTAACAAGAAGCTATTTCAAAAGATTAAGATACATTTTTGAATGTTAAAAATCAATTTGAAAGATCAAATCGATGTAAATTGGGGATTCAAATGTATTTTGAATTACCTCATTAGCCACGTCTACTACTAAATCTTGATCACTTTTCTCTCCGTCGCTTTCCTGTAACAAATGGAACAAATCATTAATTTTTGTTACCCTCAAAGAAAATTGAATTCAAGTTTCAACCCAGACGGTTTTCACATTTTTGTTTGTTTTTCATTGCAAAACGGTCCGAAAGTTTTGGGTAACGTGCAATAATTCTGCCGCTCGTGAATCAAGTTTCACGTGGGTGGACTCGGACATTCGCTTAAGTTAATGGCAAGCGTTCGACGCCTTGGCGATGTCCGATAATTTGAGGATGCGTATACGGAAATTCGCTTAACGGCAACACGCACGTCCCAAACTAAAGCATACGCCGGCGTCCCCGAGTGTTCGAATGTAATGTTACACGTGTATGAGCTTCATCGATTCATTACGCTAATACATGTTGGATACGTGCTCGGCATTGCCCAACCTGAGTGAACTCTCGCTTGAAGCAATTATACCGTGTTTGTTATATCCAGTCAATTCTCATCCGACAATATTAATAACCAGCATTATTTGTTGCATTCACATGCCTGATTAATTTCAATGTGTCTCACAAATTTTTCACAACCAATTACCCTCCGCCCCCCACCCCTTTTCAATTTGACTCATTCAATTTGTACCAGCTATCAAATTCTAATTTGTCCATCAAATGGGCATACAATATTGAACAAAAACATGCATAATAACCAGACGAAGTTGATCAATATTTAGAAAGATGACAAAAAAAACTTTATTGCAAAACGAGCTGCTAAACCCTTGAGGTTATAATTTTAAGCACAGTTTATTCTTGAATTAATTAAAAAAAGAAAAAAAAGGAAAAGAGATGGAATAATTTGTGATGAGTGAGTTATTGATAGAGGCCAGAACTAAACAGAGAGAACTTGGATAGCAAAACGAAAGGTGGGAAACGCGGAGCGCGCATAACTTTCGAGCGTTTAATTAAAGTACGTTGTAATCGGCGAAACAATAGTGGTCAGATAATATCAGGGGGATTAAATTGACCCTCAGCGTCGACAACTTATGTTGCCATCGATTGATCTTGTCCAGCAATATCTTGGCTCTTTATAATCCCCCTTAATGATGCACTAGCTTTTCAAAAGTTCCAAGATATAAAACTTCGCCCAGATTGGCGCATTTTCAGGCTCAGTTTTTTCCGTCCTTTTTTTTTCTTTCTTCCCCCGTCCCTGAGTTCAAATTAATGTCCGCAGTGGCACGAGATGTCGAACCAGCCCTGACGGATGGACGGAAAATAGAATAACCGCCGGGAGATAAGGAGCCGGATAAAGTACGCACGCGGATAGCGACCCCTGCAGCCACCTGCTCACTCGAGCGTTAAATATGATACAAATGTTATCGTGCGGCGGATTTCGCAATGAAGGGCCGGCTCTATTATTCGGCCTGTCGAATCGCGCAATTTCGCAGACTCCCTCGTTTTGTTTCCTTGGTTGCTGTCCTCGGTAAACAAGTGCCAAGAAGCGTCACAGATATTGTCGTACGACGCTCCTCTCGTCCCGGTCAAAATTACCCCACGGGCTTTTTTAACCCAAGAAATAACATTTTATTGGCAGTGCTAAAATTCTCGCTGTTGCATTACTTTTTTTCCATTATTAATCATTCAATTTTTTCATTTTTTAAAAATTTTTGTTCAAATAAGATTTTAATTGGAAAAATATTTATGAGTTTAATCTAAAATTGTTTGTTATATTTTACTAAAAGAAGAAAAGATGAAATTTGATGGCTTGCGAATTGATAATGCGAATTTTGAACCGAACAGATGTCGTCGACGGTCTGACGGGTTGTGACTTAATTGTTGGTTGTGCAAATTAAAGACAATCGCTTAGCGGACTGAAAATGACATCTCAGTTTGGCGTCTAATGATTTTGTGAGTTCCAATTGGTCTGGTATCACTGTATCCAGTAGCAAATGGCCAATGGTTTATTCGGGTATCTGATTGCATTAATAGCAAGCATGGGTCATCACATCCATTTCCGGCGATCGAAGACGGCTGCTGTTGCACTATAAGCTTACTCGACATTTGCTTTCACCCACACGCTGTTGAATATTTACATCCTTAGTCACGATAAGCAGCAGTTTTTAAAACAATTTTCAAATTGCTCAAGTTTTCACTTAGAGTAAAATTTGTTAAAACAAAACAAAAACAAAAATTCACACCGGATTGACACAATTTGTTTAAAAATTGTAAAATGAAAATAAACTTTATAAACGATTTTCAAACATTCTTCAAATTGCTAAAAATCAAATTTTCATTTAGACCGAAATTTATTAAGACAAAAAAATTTTTTTCACCGGATTGACACAATTTGTTTAAAAATTGTAAAATGAAAATAAACTTTATACAAAATTTGCATCGAATTAAAATTTTGTGAAAGAAAATAAAAAAAGTTTAAAGGTGCAATTTTTTGATTGTATGAATATTGTTCAGTTTTGATTTTGTACGAACTTTAAACTCTTTTCAGGCTCATCGGCTGGTTATTCACTTCAATTGTTAGGTTTTTGATTGACTTGTTAATTTCGTCATGGATAATCGACTTGAAACAATCTCGACTCGATATCTGTGTATTTTAATCCCTATTGACAACAACCCCTCATAGAGAGAAATAAGTAGATGCAGTAAGGGCACAAACATGATAATAAAGTACGTTTCAGAAGGGGGAGATAATCTCAACGACTCATTTTTGATACTCAACATTTCTAATTAGTGGTTTTGCTATTATTTTTAATTGAAACGAATTTAATTTCAACTTGCAATTATAATTCTAATAAAATGAGATTGAAGCTAAAAAAAGGAAAGAAAAATTTTTTTTTAAATTAAGACAAAAGGTAGATGTGTAAATCTGCGTTTCAATCTCCACGTGATCGAGTTTCAGTGAAATGTTGTATATTCAAAAAGCCATATTTGTTAAACGTCCAAAACTCAGTTTCCAAAAAAAAAAAAAAAAAAAAAAAAAAAATCAAGAGGGGAAAAGGTACGACCGTTGATTGCACTCAGGCGTGTTTTTCAAATTATTTCAGTCGCAACGGGACATTCGAGGGAGCAATGAAAATTTAACTATGAGACACTCTTAGTGCATGAGCCATGAGATAAAAACAGTAATAAACGAGTTATAATTCGAGACAGAAAACGCGGAGGGTCGAGGCCGCAATGAGCCGAGCATCCACGCTTCCCCTAATTACATTTTCATACGAAGCGTTTTTCCCTTTATTTTCATCGCTGCGACTGTTTTTCTCAGCGCGAGCGAGAGCCGCCGACCTTCCGCTTCCGTCAACGTCTATCCACCCCACTCGCGCGCCCACTTTAATAATGCGCGTCCTCGCATAAAAAATTGCTCCGCGCAGAGACGCTTCTTATCACTCGGCGCGATCTCACTCCCCCTCAACCCGAATACTTATCGCTCGATCCAAACGGTGTTTGAATTTCTTTGCTATTCAATTAATCAAATCGCCGAGAGTTTTTCCGTCTGATTACTCTCGCCGGCTAACAGTTTTCAATACTTTTGCGCGTTCCCGATCTAGTGTAATCGCGTTTTGCGTCTGCTTTCACGCGACTCCCTGTGTTTGTGTATTAAAATTAATATCGTGCGAATCCCCTTTGAAAGCGAAAACAAACAAACAAACGAAATTAATAGCAGAAAAATGCGCCAAGATTCTCTTTTTGTTCGATCACTGCGCGCCCAACTTTCAATTTGCATTTTATTATTTATTTCTTTGATCTGTTATGAACGGGTTTCAATCATATCTGAAAAGTCGAATAAAAAATGCATCTCTTTTTTATGAAAAAAATTTCTTGGAAAATGTATTTTTATCTGAATGGTGGTTCGATTTTATCTGTATGGTAAAAATCTGTATGTAAAAAAATGTAATAAAAAAAGGTCGTTTTCGTCAAAAAAAAATAGAGGAAAATGGAAAAGAATTTGAAGTTGTATTCTATTGATTTTCTTTGTGTAATATTGCAGTTCCAATTTTATAAAATTTCACGGCAGAAAAAAAGGGAATAAAAACTCGGGACAAAACAATTCGTGACACATGGATATAAAAGTTGGCGTAAGAAATGTTTGCGTCACACAAAACATTGTCAAACGGGATTGCGACATCGGGACGTCAGAATCAATTGAGCCGGTGCGACGGCGGGGATAGGATACATGAAAAATACGTGCAAGCGCGAGAAAAATGAGAGCTCGGTTATGCTGGCAACTTGTTTCGACCACTTTATATCATCATTTCGAAAAGACAGCCAACCGCAAAAGACAATTCCGGGGCCGCGTTATATTCACCGCGCATTAAATGTCATTGAAAGTGAGACTCATCTACTTATCGGGCGATCGAGTGTCAGTCCAAAATCAAACCGACGAATATTTCCAATCCACCAAAATTGAGATGAAAAATAAAAAAAAAATATTTTTAATTAAAAGAAAAATATTGATGGAGATTTTTTTTTGATATTGTAAGGCGAAAAACGCAAATTTGCAAATCACACATGAAATTGGGTTGGAAGTTGGTTAGAAATAAAAAACGAAAACTGTCCAACAGATTATACTTCAAATGGCTAATTTTTAATTCGAGCTAAAGGAAACATCTAGTTTAAACTGCAACTAAATTGGATGAGCATCAAAAAGTGCAAACGTCAAACGATTTGAAATATATATAATTGGAATTGATATTGCGAATTTGAAACGTGTTATAGAAAATGTATACGAAGAGATAAGTAATATTTGATAATAATTAATAATGCATAGCGTGTTTTGATTAATATTCATTGACGGCTAATGCGATAGGTTGTGTTTTCGCGTGCGTGCTCCGATAGAGAGACAGCCGGGCCGAATTAAATGACTGTTACGTCATCGGCATGCAAAATTTCCAACACACCACGCCGGATTCACAATAAAACACGCAGTTACATGTGAAATGACTTGATATTTCAAAACCGGGCTGTGTTTCCTTCCTAATTAATTAATTCTGATCAAAGCTTGGGCACATAAGCTTCCATCATGAATTCTGCTTCTATTGTGCATTTGGCTTTCTGTAATAATCATTGGAGCCTCCCGATATCAGTATGTGCAGATAGCACGACAACACAGCCGTGCGCTAAAGCAGTTTGGAATGGTGTGCCTCGGCGTAAAGCATGGCCTAAATGGAATCATTAATGTGGCAAGTAACGTCTACTTCGATATTGAATTTCATCCAGTTATTCAAACGCAACTGTGTTAACAACTCATTCGTCATAATCCAAGTCTAATCTTCAATATGTTCGACGACATTGAACAAGTAACACTTAAAAAAATTCTCGTTTCCAAATTGGAAATAAAAAAAATATACGTTTGATAATATAAATTTACATTCAAATTAAAAATTTAAACTCAAATAAATTCACATTCAAAATTGAAATTCAAAATTTGAATAAAAGTACATTACTTTTTTGATTAATCTTCAAGTTTAATTTCATCTATATAAAACGATTTTCAACTTGTCTAAAAATAGCAAATATTGGAAAAAAGATAATTTTCTACTTCTAATTGAGATTAGACATTGAAGAATTAGAAATTTTTAACATATATTGATATGAAATCATTTATTCACAACTATTTAGGCATAAGGTCAACCGGGGTAAGAGTGACACGAAAATGCAAAGTTGTGTTTCAACTTGATGTAACTTTTGCAAATAAGAATATTTTGGCCTGCGTATTTTTTAATAAGCTAATCGAACCCTATTAAATGAGAAAATGACGTTGAAAATTGAAGAATTATTTTGCGGAAAAAAATAAAAATTAGTTTCATAACCTATTTAATTTGTCACAATTACCCCGTAGACCAGGGTAAATTGAGACACTATGTGGGGTAATTGTGATTTAACGAATAATTGTTAATGCCAACATTTTTTATGTTTGATCTTAGGGAATACAATAATCCCTTATCTAAATAATATCATAAATATGCAAACAAAATTTGTTCCATAGAAAATTATGATAAATATCATAATGTATTGAAAATTATAAAATATTAATCGCAAAAACTATGCTAGGCTATATTTATGAATTTTGATGTAATAATTTATTATAACTGTCAAAATTCTGTCACATAGGTGTATATAAACTGATATATGGCATATTCATAAAAATAGCCCATTACAGATACTATAGCGTCACAGTTATCCCGTACGTTGCAAATGATATGGGGTACTTGTGATTTTATTTTTTACATGAAATATTACTTAACAAAATATTTTTGAATGGTGGATCAAGTTTAACAGATTGTAACTAAGTAAAATCAATAATTTAAGTCATAAAAATATCTGCATCTTTCAAAGAAAACTAACTTTGAAGGGAACGCTCAAAACTTTAAACGTCAAAGATTTGTGTCGTGTTGATTAAAAATTGAAAAAACAATAATAATTTTTCAAAAATGTTAGTTCAAACTTTATCAGTATTGTTTGTAAGACATAGGAGAACAATATTCTCTTTTGATATAAAACATTTTTTGTATTTTGTTAATAATTATTAGCCTGTCACAAATTACCCCGATATCACAATTACCCCGGTTGACCCTAATTGTGCAAATACTTGATAGATTGCAGATGACACTTTAAAAAATTTTTACAAAAGATGGTTGTTGACTAAATAGTTTGTACATAATTTTAAATTAAAAATTGACAGTAAAAGTTGTTAGCACAAAAATGTTGAATATTTTGAATAAAATATAATAAACAAAATAGGCAGTTCGGATGAAAGGAACTTTAAACATTATCTAAAAAATGATTTTGTTTCAACAAAGAAACGTAAAAATGAAAACATTTTTGCAATTGATCTTCAAGTTTATAGTCTAAGCTATCAAAATAAATGATTAAAAAATTGTAAACAAGTTTAAGATTCTTTTTACAAAAACTTTTACAAACTTACAAATTTTAGTTTGGTCCATTGAAAAGTGAAATGTTCGAAAATATGACCTTCTGCGTATTCAATGAACCTGAAAACGACATCACTAGATCATTACCACAAACTGTACACGCGTGAATTGTTTAATAATTTTTTAAATTATACCTTCTGAAGTCCCACACGGACAAAAATATATTTTCCAATATATTTCAAATATACTTTAATAAATATAAAATTAATATAAACGTAATAAAAAAAATATATTACAATTATAAAATCGATATATATTTCGACATATATTTTTGTTCGTCTGGGATACTCGTTTTCTTCTACACGTGTTACATTTAACATACATTTCTTATCATTCGATCACATCAAAAGATCATTATTCGGTATTTATAAAACAAGAATTCTCTAAATTAAGATGCATGTTTATTTTCGCACTTCTAAGAGTCAGAAGAAGAAGGGGGGGGGGGGGTTGAGTTTTGGAACAAGGCACTTAGGTGCAACACGAACGCGCATACCCATCAATCGTACGAAGGGGTTATACGCGGTGCACAGGCGAGTGAAATAGTAGCGATCGTGGAAAAGGAAAAGGGGGAGGGTGGGGCGTGCGCGCGTACAGATAGAGGAGGGCGAAGAAGGACGACGGCAGGCGCTATACAATAAATACGATATTTGCGCCCCTGTCCGTGGAGCCGCAAAGAGAAAGGGTGGATAAATGGTGGGGGGGCCGTGGCGGGGGAAAAAGAAATGGGGGAGGAAGGGTTGCGGGGGTGGGTTGCGAGTGCGAAAGAGACCCGGCGGAACAAGCAGGAGAAGGAGATAGCTCGCGGGGATGGTATAGATTTTTATGTCTGTGAGAAATACAAAATGATGGATATAAACCCGCGTCTCTCCAACCCCACCGCGTATTTACCCGCCGACGGCCCGGTCTCCCGCGGAAGCTCGGGGCAAATGTATTGTCATCGTGCGACCCCTCGCGCCCCGGCCAGCCTGCCCCTCTTTACCTCGGCTGCTCCGTCTCCCGCCGCCTTGCCCTCTCGACGGATACACTCGCGACCACGTACACACCTCGAAATTTCTGCTTGCCAGTGTCGAAGGGCTTCGCACACATCAGATTAACGCGACGTGTGCGTGTGCCACCGGTACACGCCGATGTGTGCGTCTATTGGCTCGACGGCTTATATTTGGAAAAATGCGTCCGTGCCTACTCTGTCGCGATGTGAATTATGGTATTGAATATTTGATGCATGGTCCAACCTTTGAGCGAAACCTTTTTTCCACCCCCGGTTCGAGGCACAATGTGCTTTCTATCCGTTTTTCTTTTTTTTTTTTCGTTTTTTTTTCGGTCCAAGGCAAATGCCTTTTTGAACCATCTGAATTGATAGCTCGATCGAACGTCCTGGAACAGTTTTCGGTGTCTTGATTTTTGTTTCGATTGTGGAGTTAATTGATAACACTATGAGATGTTTTAATTAAAAGATTTAAAAAACATTGAAAGTGGTCATCTTTCTTGTTTTGTTTGAATTTGGATGAAACTTGGTAATGACTTTAGTTTTGTCTTGACTGATTTTACGATGAGTGTAAATGTTTGATTTGTTAATAAATTTTTTGTTACAGAAATTGCAACCCAATGAGATAATCGTTAGCAAAGTTATCATTCAGAAGATATCCATTTTGGATGGCTAATTCACGCGCGAATCCTCCGCCGAAATGATCCGCTTAAATATGTATGAGCGACGTTAGTCGAGCTTTAAAGACAAATCAAGTTACGACCAGCGCACAATCAAAATAGTTAGCCGAAATACATTTTAGTTTAGAAGCACTAACGGAAACAGTTCACGGCACAATTATTGTTGTACGAGGGTTGTAACGCAACATGAATCGCAAAATCGATTCGCTAATAATGCTTTTGAAATTTATTTCTAATATGTGAAACTAACGAAATTGGTTTTACACGTTTCATCAAAAACAATTATTTTTTGTTAGTCATTCAATTATTTCAATTTCGCGTTATAAAACAATTTTATTTAAAAACAATGTTGTTCGTCTCCCTCCTGTCATTTTAAATTTAGTATGAAGTTTTGGATGAATACAAAATTTTTGATTTGAAATTGAACATTAAAGCGATAAGTTACACAGACTTATAAAAATAAAAATAAAATTATAAAATAGTGGTTCAAAATTTTGTTTGAATATTGAAAGAGGTTTTTTGTCCAGCCACTGAATATGTTTCGAAACACTCAACCCAGTTATTTACAGTTGCAACGGATATAGTAAATAAATAGAATGTATAACAGATGTGACGTTTCATAATAAAATATTCACAAGGAGTAATAAGTTTGAAAGTGTCCTCTTAAATTTACACTAAACCCATCATTCACAAATCAAATTTTAATATAATAAAATAAACCTTCGAGGACTCTGTTATGGGGGCCGATAAGATCTATTCTTGTGATTTTTATTTGAACACTGATTTTATCAAATGTTTTCATTGGTTAAAAAAAAACTGTTATGTTGATTTTCAAAATTTTTTATATACTTTTTTTTAGAAATCTTTTTATAAATTAAAACCAACGTTTGAGCTTAAACTTTTATAATGTTACTTTTTGTTCTGTTAAAATTTCGAAACAACAAAGACAATTTTCTAATAAAAGCCAGAATGAAGAATTCACGATGATTTTCATCACAGTAGGAAACAATTCAAGTGAAAAATGATGAACTAAGAAAAGTAGAAAAGCAGGGACGTGCTTCACAAGGTGAATAGGTACGTACTCGAGATCGTTTTGTAACAAAATAAAATCTCGAGATATCGACTTTGGCGTTATACGAGAGTCTGCCTGACGAAGTAATAAGGTTTATACGCGACCAAAACATAAATAAAAGAAATTACAAAATTGGTCTTGAATGAGCTCTGCGACAAATTGTTCAACATGTCACATCTTTCCAGCTTGTCGTAACTCTAAAAACATTTCTATAAACAAAAAAATTTTCGTTTCATTTTTGACTTTTCATTGTACCAGCGATTCAATTAAAAATGGATTAGGGATAATTACTGTACGTCTAAGATCGAAACTGGATTTTTTTATTCAGATGAGTCGTCGTTATCTGATCTGCTTCAATTGTCAGTAATAACTGGGTTATGCCACGATCAATGCTTAGGCGCAATATAATCGTAGCTGTATGTATTTGTCATGCCTCGAAACAGCTAGAAAGAGGACACAATTATATGTAAGTGCCGCAAACCAAGAAACAAATAAGAAATGTTCAGTTCAAAATGTTAAACCTTTTAAACTTTTTAATATTCATTTTGTTCTGAAGTTGTAAATGTATGACTTCAATTTATTTATTTATTTCTGTTATTTGCGCAACATTGTACTTCATTTTGCACTGCAATTCCAAGCAACTTGATATTCAGATTTGCGCAACAATGTTGATTCGCTGGAACGCCGAATGATCTTCTTTTTCTTTTCATTTCTCAAGATGATTAATTTTTATTCGAGAGGCGCAACAAAAAAATCGTTAAAACTTGTAAACGTGACAACACAACATTGGCCGAGCCGAACATTTCTGGAATAATTAAACAAAAAGACAAGAGGAATCAATATTTCTTTTTTACTATAACGAAAAAAAAAAATAAAATAAAATAACGAGAGATCCAAAAAGAGGTAAAAGAACGATTATCAAGTGGAACAAAAATATAATTATACATACAACGTCGCGCAAAAGTTCAATATAACTTTGGATGCGTGCAGCAGCATACGAAAAAGCCGTAAGTGGATAGGAGTTGAAAAAAAAGAAGGCGTGCGAATATAGAGGAAGGGCATAAGAAAAAAAAAAGAAAAAAAAACGAGTGGGTGAAAAAACAAGGAGGAAGCGAGAGGGAGTGCGAGTGAGCGGACGACCAACCAACGGTGCTGGACAGTGACGAGCGGGTAGATATAGGACCCACAAAATAAACTTGAACCAGCCTCCCCCACTTGCCCCCGGTCGGCGTTGCCCGTCTGACGCTCATTCTGATCGCCAAACGTCCCTTGCCTCGTCTCTCCTAACACAACCCCTTCTGCCTTTCAACCGCCCCTCCTTTTGGATTGCCCCAGCCCCACGCGATAGTTCGGCCAAATAAATTACACCGCCTCGTGACGCGAAAAAATCCAACGAGTTACCGGAGCGAACGAGCTCGTCGAATCAACACAGACGAGAGCGAGGGAGACAAACGCTCCGGGCAAAAGAAACGGATGAAGAGCAGAAATAAAAAGGAATAAAAAGAGTGGCTGGCCGGATAGGCGGAGGATACCATGGTCCGCTTTAATTGGTTCGACGTGGTCAGATGAAAAATTCAACCCCCGACGCTATATCTGGCCGTCCTAGCAAATGTCAAATAATACGCCACATTCTCCGCTCAAATCTTTTGCTCGATGCGACCTCATTCCATCCAATGACGTTTCAGTTTCGAATCGACAGGCTCGCCCGAATAAACATCTGCAATCTTCATAAGTCGCATTTATAATATCAATCATGCTTCTTTTTTTTCGGTCTTCATATTTTCATCACTTAAACTTTTTCATCTCGTCAAATATCTTTTTGACAGTTGCACGCATTTTTTTGATCAAACGGTTTTGATCTTTGTATGCACGCGCAATTTTTCGTTCCATTCTTTTTTTTTTCTTCCAAATTTTTCATCATGCAAAATTTGAAAAAAAAAACTATTGCCGAAGCTTTTTTGGTGGAACAATGAAAGTGCCATAGAATGTCATAAAGTTATATTAGATATTAAGTTTTGGGTATGTATATTCGTCCGGTGATTCGACTGACTAATAAACAAGAACGGCGGTGAAATAAAGCGATTGGAAACGCGACCGATTAGCATTCTTTTTGTCACCAATGCGATAAATGACTGAACCGAAACGATATACGCTCTCTGAAACTGAAAACGAATAAGCTGCGAAATAATATATATATTCATGAAAACGGGCGGAAGCGGCGCTTTTAATTTCGCCGCGACGTCCGGGAGGGGGGGGGGGGTTGTTTGAAACAAAAACGCCGCGCCTTTGGCGGAGCTGAAAATGCGCGCCAGAGAATCCGTGAAACTTGTTTCCCCAATTACGCTACAGAATTCAAGATGGCCGACTCTACTAACCGCAGCTTAAGTCGCTTTCGTTTCAATGAGAGTTTCAACTTTCTATATTCGTCCCTTCAAAGTTCTAACGATATGTCGGTTACACAAGCCACTGAGGGGTGCAAAATTTGCCTCAAGTTTTCGTTCCGTGAACGAAACGTCTCAGCGGCAGAGAATTTGCGGGACCTGACACATAGGTATATATTTGTGTGTACAACCGCGCAAACCGAATTCGAATCAATCAAATTAATTTAATATGAACATCCGTGCCGCTTCAAGTTTAGAATGAATTAAATTAATGTCAAACAATGTTTTTTCTCAAATATTATCGCAATTTTAACAAATATGATGAAGTGGATTTTTTATCAATTTTTGATCAAATTGATTATCATTCTAATCAATTAGAATAATATTGATACATTTTTCGAAAAGAAATGAAAAATGGGAAATTAAATTAAAATTTTTTAATTCCTTTAATATTTTTGCAATATAAATTTTTTATTTTAAAAATAAAAATAAATTTAAATAAATAAATTTACACATTTACTAACCAATAATAATCAAAACAATGATAGTAACAATATAAACATTGAAAAATTGAAATAGAAAAATATAATTCAACAAAAAAATAATATAAATAACTATTGTCATAAAGTAAACAAACCAAACAAATCAAAACTATAATCAAAATAATGTGCAAACCAATAAAGGATGTAAGTAAATAAAAAAACATGATAATATTAATGTCAACAAACATATAAGAAATATAAACAATCAAAAAAAAAGAATCAAAACAAACCAAAAAAGAATTTGAAAAATAATAAAAATGTAAACAAACCAAAAAGAATCAAAACAATAATAATATAATGTAAATGAACCAGTGAAGAATATGCAAAAGTGAAGAGTGTAAATAAACGAATAAAAACAGTAATAGTAATGTCAACAAACCGATAAAATATATAAATAATCCAATAATAAATCAAATCAAACCAAAATAAAATTTAAATAAGTGATAATAAAAATGTAAACAAAGCAAAAAGAATGGAAACAATGGTAACAACAATATAAAAAAAATCAAAAACGAAATGGAAGGAACGTAAAATTAACATTTCATTGCACCACAAGGCCATGAAAATTGTCAACATAAATTAACCCACCGGACAAACAAATACCCAAATTTAGCCCAAAACTAAATCCAACTTAGCTTAGTTGCACCCTCTTCATCTTACATTTAGCGGTGAACGGTTGTGAACGAACGGATATGAGAGAGAACGTGATACGGAAATGAGTTTTCGCGTGTCCATGACGGCGGCCATCAGTGCACCGATAGTCGGACGAATTTAGCGACGGAAGACATTAATCAAGGGAACATCAGCCGAGCGAAATTTGGGCCCCTGCAACCCTCGTCGCTTTTCAACACCGAGGCGTTTGAAAAACTTTACACATATCTTTTGTGTTTCAATACAATCCGACACGGCGGTCGTTTTTCGCCTACTCGCCCTATTCATGCAATTATTACAAAAATAAAATACACCAAGGGGTGAAAAAAAAAACGTTTCAATGTAATTACGTGGTTCGGATAACACAAATATAAGCTGCTACTTTTACGTAAACTGATTTTCACCCGGGAGATCCAGGTGCTCGAGAGGCCTGATGTTTTTAATTGGTTCTTCGTTTGAGAAAACGTTTTTTTTTCTTTTTTTTTTTTCATTCTCTTTATTATTTTTCCCTAAAGAAAAGAGATTTACCCGTTGATGAAAAAATAATTGGAACGTTTTGAATGAATAATTATTGCCCCGCCGCGCAGTATTCAAATAAAAAAGAAAAAGAAAAGTGTCAGTTAATATAAAGATGAAAAAAGGAATGCGATAAAACGACGCGTCAGTGTAAATAATAACAGTTAAACAAAAGGAACATATTAACGCTTCACTTTATTCCCGGGGTAAACGCGCCCGAGTTGTTTACTTTGAAGGGATAAAAAACTTTGTTCAAAAAACGTTTTCGTTGGGTTCGGTATAAATGAAAAGTAGTGCAAAGTGGCAAAGAAAGAGCCCGTAAACCGATTCATCAACAAGCCGAGAAAGACGGCAGCGCAAGGAATAAAATAACCGCGAAAAACGCGCCTGAGCGAAAAGGAAAAGAATAAAGAAAACGTAAATAACTGAGGGCGGTCTTGCGATAAATCGGCAAAGTAAATGCAACCGTGTAACTCCGAATGGAACGAAATTAAGTAAACAGTAATTATGTGGGTCGAAAAGTAAAAGACCGCGTATCCGTTTCGTGTATGAGTGTGCTTGTAAATGCGAATGTTCTCTCTCTCTCTCTCTTGTGCCTGTGAAGCGCCGCGTTATATATAAATGAATTACTACGATTAATGTTAAGCATGTGGCTTGCATGACAAATTGTTTGATATATTGTTCCCAAGTTTATTATATATCTGACGGCGGAATTTACGATATGGAAATGAATTTGCCTCTCGAATGGACATTATTTTTAAATTGAAAAACATTTTCGTTATCTTTTCCATTACATTTTCCCTTTTTCTTTTTTTCCGTAGAACAAAAAAAGTTGACTTGAAAAAAAAAAAAAGAACATTACTTTCTTTTTTTTTTCGCGATGCAAAATTTTTCATTTAATGTCAAACATTGGAAAGCAATTTTTACTATCAGAGATTCTGTCAGTGTTTGGCGTATGGACAAGGCGAACGACAGAGGACAACGGTTTTTCTCATTAAAAAAAAGGAAAAGATAGAAGGAAAAAACGCGAACGAGAGGCCGAGAAAAATAATTCAATTTGCGGGTTAGCTTCCGAAGGTTTTCACAGTTTTAATTACACGTTTCGTGAGCCGAGGGCGCCGCGCTGACAAAGAATCAACTTTCCCTGAACGGTTCATTCTTTTGACAACAGTTGCGCTCGTACCCGATAAATCCCGACGTTTCTCTCTCGCGGAGCTTTTGCTTCGCGTGCAATTACGCCGTTCAATGTTATTTGCAGTCATTAGTCGTGTGCAATCGCGACCCAACTGCGCGACAAGTAGTAAAATCTGGGCACGGTCGAACGGCGAAGAATCTCTTGCCATGTTTGTCGACAATTTTGTTGCAACTTGGAGCAGTAATGCAGAAAATTTATCCGAAATTTGCATGCGAAACGAGATACGTAAATGCCAGAGGTTACTGGGACGGTAAACAATTTTGTTTAACCTATGCTTTTGTATGATGTAATGTAATCAGTTACATGGTTCGAGTAATATCTACTTCAATGACCCAGTTTATTGAAATAAAAGCAATGATTTATTAATTATATAAGTTATAATATTTAACTACCGCTTTTAACTGATTTTCAAATGTGAAACAGAAAATGAATTAAATATTTTTTTTTTATTTCTTGATTGAATTGAATTTCGTACATTAATTAAACGTTAAATTTATGAATATTGGACATTTCTGACTTATTTTTAAAAGTAAAATGAAATAATTCATAGTGAACTGACGTTTATAAATTTGGCAAGGATGGAAGTCAAAAGAAATTCAATAATTCTTAGGTTAAATCTAAGGTAAAAACAAACGTAACTCATTAATAGTGAAATAAATCAAAGATGTTTTTCTAGTTATAAATTAACTAATAATTTTAGTTTTCGACGTCCTCAGCAACGTCTTTTTGAGCCTGTCAATAAAACAACACAATCAAGTAAGAAATTTTCTAGAACTTGTTACAAAACTCCATATTTTTTTCACATGTACCTTTTTCTCCCAAGTTAAAAATAATTCTATTGTCTGACGGCACTGACAAAGTTAACCCTCATCAACTAACCGTACTGGTTTGACAGATCCAGACTGTTTTTTTACAGCAGGAATTTTTTTCAAAATCCGTTGATAAAATTGAGTTTTGCTACCTGGAAAAAAAATTGTTCATACCAACCATTAAAAAAATAAAAATAATGCAACTAAAAAATCTGATTTTTCAAATTATTCTCATCTTAAGTTTTATAAATGTTCGTAAAACATGCTTTTAAAAATTTGTCCTGAACTTTCTTTGTTAAAAAATTTGCCATCAAAGTAACTTTTTTCGAATCATTATTGGATGCTAATTTTTCAATTTAAAAGTTATAAATTTTAGACCTTGAAAACTTTCAAACCCAGGTTGATTAGTTGGATTAGCATGTCAGAGGTCAAAATGGTTGAAATAAAAAAAAAATGTTATAAATTTTAACTTAATTTGTCTAGAGTAAAACACGTCTGGTTTGTTTTTTTTTTTTTGCGAATGAAAAACTGATAATGAAAAGTTGGGTACTCACGTGACCGAGCTTCTCTTCCTTGCGGCGTTTGGGGTCAGTTTCTAGGTCAGGGCTGCGCGCGCGGAACTTTTCCGGCGGCGAGACCGAGCGCCTGCTAAGTCGATCCTCGGTGAGGGAAATCGACTTTCGATCTTCGGGCGTCTCGGCGGCGCTTCGGTGCTGCTGCAGGTCGGTGGGTTTGAGGAGCGCCTGAGCCTGAGCGTGAGCGGTTGCGTTCGCGAGGTGCGGCGCGGGGGCCAGATGGGGCGGCACCCCTGCGGCCACCGCCGCCGCGGCCGCCCCCGCGAAACTCAACAGACCGCCCGGCGGCAAATTGCCCACCATCGCGCCATGCGGCAGTTGCTGCGCGTGCATTTGTTGCTGCGAACACACATCGACACAACGTCGCTATTTGTAAAACCTCTTTTCACCAGGGCTTTGCCTCGCGCAAATACCGGGGCTTTCTCGCGCGCCCCGCAGTTATATGTTTCCCCTCCCGCGGCTCTATCGGATTACTTAAGACGCCACGGTTATCGACGGGGACCGCGCCACTACAGCACCAACCTTGTTTTTCGTCCAATATTATATGCCGCGCAACACCCACTTTTCTTTTTCGATACACATTTTTATCGCCAAATCATTTCATCCATTTTTCTCGCCCGCAATATAAAATCGACACAACACTCTCCGAAAGGATATTGCAATATTGTGGACAATTTATACAACAGTCAGAATCGTAACAAAAGACATTTTTTTCACCCTTTTTTTAATGAAATAAAAATCAAATTACAATTTTAAAACGGATTTTTTAACTCAAAAAGTTCTAAAAGATATTTCTCCCCTTGGCATTTTTAACTTTTTTTTTATCAATTAGGTAGGGTCAACAGGGGTGATTATGATATCGGGGTAATTTGACAATACTGATGAAGTTTGAACTAAAATAATTGAAAATTGTTTATTGTTTTTTCAATTTATAATCAACACGACACAAATATTTGATTTTTAAAGTTTTGAGTGTTCCATTCAAAGTTAGTTTTCTTTGAATAATGCATATATTTTTATGACTCCAATGATTCATTTTACTTAGTTACGATCTGTTTAACTTGATCCACCATTCAAAAATATTTTGTTAAGTAATATTTTATGTAAAAAATGAAATCACAGTTACCCCATGTCATTTGCAAAGTACGGGGTAACTGTGACGTTGTAGTATCTATGGGCTATATATTTTTATGAATATGCCACATATCCGTTTATATACATCTATGTGACAGAATTTTGACAGTTATAATAAATTATTACATCAAAATTATTATTGAAAAACAACTTTGCATGTTCGCGTCACAATTATAATTATATACCCCGATTGACCCTATTCTGTAAAAGTAAAGAAAAAATTTTTAAAAGCTTTTTTAGTTTGAACTTTAGATGTTTTTATGAATATGATTTTCATTAGGTGGAAAAACAAGGTTCTGCCGTTGTATTTGGCAATTCCATCCGATCCGTGATAAAAATTTTCGCAACTTGTTAATTGCATTGCAACCAGTGGTTGCCAAGGTTCGAGTACAGATGAGCGAATTGCTAATGCGTGGTATCTCATAAAGCCGTTCATTGGATCACGAAATGTTCATAATTGGTATCTTTGTACGAAAATCGATTGCGGCAACAATCTAATTTGCCAAACTTTCCTCGTCGAGGAACAAATAAAGCTTGGTTGCGAATTTAAATAATCAAATCATGTATCGATTGCAAGCTACGAAAACCTTTATACGAATAACAATAAATGTAAATTGAAAATGTCCAATGTCTTTTTTTGCGCTCATTTTCTGCACTTTTTTTCTGGTTCATTCAGACGACAAATTTTGCGTACGTTAAATTGAAACAGTTAAAACAAAACGAAATTTTAAAGGAGATATTGAAAAATGTGTCAGCTTCAGACATCTTGCTATAAATTAAATCTCGGATCCAATATATAATTTTTTTACATACGAAAAAAAAGTTCCAATGTGTGACAACAAAGGACAATTTTAATTTCGCGATCAATTTTTTCGTCTCTATCTCACGGCGGATAAAAAATTGATTGTACAGATTACGAAAATTAAAGTTTTGATTGATTAGAAAAAAAGGACATACCAGCAGCTGTTGCAAACCCTGTTGTTGTTGTTGCTAAAAGAAAAATGACATTAGGCGAAATGAAAAAATTTCACATGGACGAGCAAAGTAAAAGATTTTTTGTTTAAGTTGATATATATAGGTTTAGGGGAATGAAAAATGTTGCTGTTTCCACTTACGCCTAAGATAGCACCCAATTCCGTGGACGTGAACTGCTTGGCCCTCTCCACCGCGTTGGCCACTTGCTGTTGATGCTGCAAGCCATGCTATGATTATCGCGTTGTTGTCTCTTGTGATCGTCAAATTTTTCGCGATTATTACGCGATCAAACAGAAAGTTCAAAGACTCACCTCCTGCGCCAGGTACGGCAACATCTGCACGATTATTGCATTTAACCTTTTTGCTATCTCCATCTAAAACAGACGATTTGTTTTAATATCAAAATGTCACTTCGGAAAGAGAACTCAAAAGTAAAAAATAAAAAAGTAAAAAAATAATTTAAGATCAATTTTTTATCTTTTACATTTGCAATTTTGGATTGATTTCATTAGTCAACTTTTAGTTTCATATTAATGATTTTATGGTAATTTTATGGAATACTTGAGAGTATTCTGAAACTTGCCAAATTTTTGTTTTTTATTTATTTATTTTTTATTCAAGTTCTAAATGATCTATTAAAATTAATTACTAAATTATTATGAAAATTCAATTTTTTAACAATGATCAAATTAATTATTTATAAATTTGAATAAAATTAATTGTCCATCAATGAACAAAACAATTAATGGTACTTCAAACAGTCTCTTATTTTCCACGACGCATAAATTTGAAAATAAATTCAGCACGTCGTACAAACAAGTATCAATTAAACACTATTCAAGAACCAAGCACTTGCTTTAGCACACGCGATCCCCAATATCATTTCTCTAGCGATCTTGTTAATTCGCGATCGGATCGCTGTCAGCTGATTTAATTGAACGCAACTTTTATTCGCACCTAATTTAACTCAACAACTCATTTTGCGATAATTGTCTCCCGACTTTTTAAACAATTCCAACTAAATTGATCGCGAGTCTCTCACTCATTGGAGTAAAAAATAATAAATTAATCGCGACAACCACCGAACCGATTGATTTAAAAAAAGAAACACGACGAAAGAAATTTCTCCGCTTTCCTTATTATTGTGAAGTTTGCGGACAAAAAGTAAAAGAGCCGCTGTTGATGCTCGACGTCGTGCGCGACGTGATAATCTCACGCAACACGGTCCCCCGCGACCTTAATGCTCGACAGTATTCTTAATTGAAGATCTCGTTCCCGAACCGTTTTGAATAGAAACTGTTACATTTTTTTCCTCGATACAAACTTGCTACTTCCTACATCCAATTTGTTTTATTACAAATTTTAATCGTCCCGAATTAAAATCCTTCAAGTAAACTTTCCAACTTTGAATCCATAAAAACTTTTTTTTATCTCATTTGATATTTTTAAAATTAAAGTTAACTTTAATATTAATTTCCAAATTAATTTTCATCTCCATAAATTTTCATCTTCGACAACATTTTCCAAGGGTTGTTTTTACATCCCTGTCAACAGATCTGACATTTTGCAATCCCTCGTTCGGTTGGTTCCACATCCATTAATAACCAGAACGCCCGAACTTCTCATTACTCCTCTTCGTTTTTCACCGCAGTCAAACATCCCTAATTTGATTCGCTAAATCAACTTATTACATCGCAATGAAACCTGTTTTCCCATCACCGATTCGGCACCCTCTACTAATAATAAAAAAAAAAAAAAAAAAAAAAAAAAAAACACCGAACCTCGCGAGGTGCGCATTGTCCATGAAAACGGAATTATTTCTTAGCAGAGGTGAGGGAGAGGGGAGGGCTTTGAGATTAGCCGTGAGTAAAAAATCGATGTCATCGCTGGTAACGCAGCCGCGCTCTGAGTTGGGCCGCCCCCGGCGCCCCCCCGAGGACCAAATAAAAGAACGAGAGTACATGTTTGGTGTGCGTATGCGGGAGTATGCACGCGAGAGAGAAAACAACGGAGGGAGAGAAAAGAGCTAGGAAAAGCATCGACCCCCGACCGGTCTCGAGCCCGGACAGATAAGCGTGCATGTATGTAACACGTACACAGGATCTACACGTGTACACCGATGATGTGTATATAGATACAGATATATGAGCGCGATTCGGCAAGAACGGAAAGGACGAAAGAGGCGCGCGGAGCAGATGAGTTATATGCAATTGGGTAGCGTGCAACTCTTTTTAGCCCCTTTTTGGTGTGTTCATATTTTTTTTCCTCTCTCTCCCTTTTTTTTTTGCGCGTTCGTTTCGTTTTTCGTTACCTTTTATTTTTCCCGCACTTTTTGTTCGCGTTAACGTTTCGGACGGTCCTTTTTTGTTGGCCGACGCTCTCTCGCTATTTCGCCGCGGTCGTCCCCGGGTTTTCGCGCAGGATACCGGTATCGACGGGTATCGACTATTGTATCATTTGTAAGGTTTAATGAAGCCCGCGGAGCTTTAATTACCTGCGCGAGATTTCCACTTTCTTTTTCTCGTTTTTTTTCCCCCCGCGTGATGGCAAAAATCCTTTTTCATTTTATTGGCCACCGATCGCACACGCCAGGCTTGCGAAAATTAATATTCGCGCGCGGTAATTGATCTGATCAATAATCAATTTCCCTCGAGCTAACCCGATAAAATTTATATTCACTCGCGAGAAATCGTCGCTGCGCAAAGTAATTATCGCCCGGTTTGAGTGTCTCGTGGCACCCAAATTATTGGCTCATTTTCTTGCGGATGAGCTGCCGAGAGCGGAAAGTACTGAGGGATTCGCACCCAATCCACCCCCTCCCCCCTTTTCTCGCACCTTTTCCCCTTTTCAAGAGGGCGGGGAGTTTTTATTTTTATCGCGCGCGGGAAAATTGATTATTATTCGCGGCCCCCAAATCAAGTGCATTATGCTGATATAATAAATGGACTATAAATCGCTTGAACGCAGGGCGTTTAATTGAAGTTTCCATGCGCCTAGGAAAAATATTGTTTTACAACTTCCCATTTATCTGTTAGCGAGGGGATATAACGTTGTAAGAAGAAAAAGAAATATGCGGATTACAAGAGTTTATTCTGTCGTATTTTTCGATTCCACCAGAGCCCCGGTTTATATTTATTATTTAAATACTCGTTTGGCTTTGCTCGTTTTGTTCAGTTGCTTTTTGTGCATTAAAGTCTAATTAACAATATTTTTTTTTCACTCTTTCCGGTTGCTGATAAATAATTTAATGGATTACATTACAACAACCGAGTTTAAAAATAACCACTTTTTTATTTCATCAACAGGATTCTTGATGTGTAAAATCGCTAAAATCTGAGAAAATTAAAAAAAAAAAAAAATTAAATGTGATTATTATTAGATGAAAAAATTTTTTTTAGATTTTTTGCCATGGTTAACTTCAGAGTGTTTTCAAAATTAACGAGCAAGTACGGAATATATGAAAATGTGCAATTAAATGTTGATTTTAATTGCGAAACGAAATTTGATTGTAATTTTTTTTTTTTTTGGAACCGGTGATGGATTTGTGATTTTAGTTCATCTCGACAGTCACGATCCATTCGGCAAAATCTCATTTCCCATGGAAATTAATTACCACCGTGTAAAAGCAGAATCGATGAACCGAACATTTTATCAATGAATCGCGGATGAGATCTCGGCGCGGTATAACGTGGTAACTTCAGCGTTCGTAAGCGCCCCTTTCAGATACGACGATACATGCATGCATGCGTAACGCGCGTGACACTTTGTTCGATGCTTTTTTATGCCCGGGGCTTTTAACTGAAAAAAAAAAAAAGAATCGCATAAAGCGCAGGAAATTTCGTCGGGTAATGCCCCTGTGCGACAGTGTCGTTTCTTTTTCTTTTTTTTTCTCTATTTTTTTCATTTTATTCGTCACGGCGTACATGAAATAAAGTTGCGCATTCTCTCAAGAGTTTGTATCTGAATTTACGAACGAGATTTTGCCTGGAAAACGCGTTCGTCATTTCGAAGAACTTACCTCGATTCATTTTTTTCAACCAAATGAGAAAAAAAATAAGATAAAACAAGCTTTTTGAATTGTCATTTCCATCTCTTCCCTTAAGTTCGATTTTTTAATTCCAGCTTGGATTTATTCAAGACCGCAATTTTGTTTTACTCTGAGAAAAATTTATAAGTGTAAATGTTTTTTGATTTTTTATTCAGTGTGAGAAATGAAATGTGAAAAAGTCATTTTATTTAAATTAAAATATTAAAATTGAAGAATAAAATAAAATGAAAAAAAGCTAATTGGATCGCACATATCTATGCGTCGCGAGAAATCATCAGCGCTTACGATTATTTTCATGCAAATTAACTCCATTCAAAACGGCGCCTCACGCGGGGCTTATTATTTAAAGAGCGCGAGCACAAACTGGAACATTGCGACAACAAATTCGAGTTAGCCGAGTAGTGAGTGGTAAAGCGGTTGCTTTTGGGGTTGCTCCGGACCAACGTCGAGGATGAAATGTTTTGCGACAGAGAAACGTACGAGGACCAAAAAAAGAAATAGAAAAAAATGAATATTGCAAAAAAATAAAGAAGGGAAATAAAATTTTTAACTCAAGCTAACAAAGTCAGTCAAAAAAAAATGTGGAACGTTTTTTCCTCGCTTCTAAACGTTTTTCCAGCTTGTTTTAATTTTCTCATATGAAATTAGCTTAAAATACTGTAGAACGTTTTAAAAGAAGGACAATGAAAAATTTTCTCAGCACCCAAATAAAAATAATAATTTGAAAAATTGAAATTGAAAATTGAAAATTTTCTTTTTAATATACCCAAAACGTTCAATCGATTATGTTTCATTAAATTGAAAAAAAAATTGAAAAACTCGCTAGAGATGATGTGCAAAAAGACTTTTTCATTAGTCAACCTCAATATAAAAGTTGGTTGGATTCACACTCTGCAGGTATTTGTGAAATGACATATTAAACCTTGCGACTTACAAATCAAAAGGCGCCGTTTGCCATTCGAAAAAAAAAAAAAAAACAGTGACGAAAAGCTCGTCGATTCGATAATTGCGCATTGCCGTGACTCTTGAAAAGCGACTAAAATAAAAGAAAAGACAAAAAAAAGAAAGACAAAAAAAAAGAAATATCCCAATTGAAAATTTTACTTTGAGAGTGCCGCACAGAGACAGAGTCGTTTAAACAAATACGTAGTATCGGAAATAAGTTGAAAAACGGCGCGGAACAATGTCAACAGACACACATGCACCCAAAAGCCGTAATTAAAATTGAATCAAGGGATGAAAAAAGGGCGTCGTTTTCGGCGACCAATTAAAAACGTTCGTTTGGCTCGCACGGTTTTCGTCTCTCTCGGCTTCTTTTCTCGTATGATCGGTCGAGTACTAATGAACAGCAGCGTGTTCGGCGTCGAACCTCGTGACTTAACGCGTCCGCTCTGGGGCCATCCAGGGGTCGCGGTTGCTTTTAAGAAGATCGCTGACTGGGGACCGGCGTTAATTAGGCGAAATGGCGCAATTCTGCAAACGGCACCCCGATGACAGCCACGCCGCTACACGCGTTCTCGTCTTGTCGTAATGAGTTTTCCCTTTTTACGCGGCTTTTTTTCTCCGTCCCGAATCGTCACGAGCGACGATTGCACAGTTAAGTTCCAAGTCGTTTATCTTGACGTTTCAAGGCAAGATTAATTGCAGGTATCAAAAAACATTTATACCATTTTTCTAAGCACTGGAAAACTGTCAAGAAATTGTAACATTGTAAGAAAATGAACAAAAAAATTGATTGGTTGAGGACGGCTAACAAAAAGAAAGTTAGTCTCCCAATCGGGAGGAAGTTTATGAAAAGATTTTCATAACTTTGTTGAAAAAATGACGAGTAGCGAGAAACTATTTTTGTTATTCGAAAAGAAAGAGTTCAATGTAACGTTTTCTGATTTCTTAGCGAAAAAAAAAAGGAAGGAGCTCACTCCGAAATGTAATTTAAATCTTTGAATAACATGATCCGAGCACGCGGCGCGCGATTGAAAAACTACTCCATATAAATTTGTCGGTCATTCGAGCAAAAGTTTCGCGGATGAAAATTGAAATCAAAACTTTTTTTTTTTTTTTTTCATCGATCACGAAAATACACCGGCGCTGCGGGATAAGTTTTCTTCGCGACTTTTTGCCAAGTATTGATTCTGACAAAAGGACCGTTTCTTTGCCCCCCTCGCCAATCTTATTTTCTTTCCGCGAACTTTTAATTCGAATATTTTGTTCATGGATCATTCAACTTATCAAATCGGGAAGCCAAGTATGACAAAAGATAAGAAAAAGATACTCGTGATCGCATTTGAAAATACACATACTATTTCATTGTTTATTTTTCATTCCTTTTTTTTTGTTAATTTATCTTTGTCTGCACGACGTTCTTTTTTTTTTTTTTTTTCTTCAACATCTATAACATTTTCTCTGTTACAGGAACACTAACTTAATATGACCCAAATGAGATTTCTACATTACAGCCACATTTGTACAAACAAACTTTTAGCAAAAAAAGAAAACATTTCAGGAAAACCAATATTGTTTAAACTTTTAAACTTTTAAACTTTTTACAATTTTCAAACTAAGAAGATGGAACGTTTTTTAAAATAATAAAATTGTAAATAACATTATGTTCCTTTAGAATATTTTTTGCAGACTAAATCAAAGCATTTAGTTTTTCCATGGCCTTATCAGGGCCATATCAGCTGGTTCAATTTCTATAGCAGAGAAAATTCACAATTGCAAAGGAAAAAAAGGGAAGTACATCAGAAAGAAAAACAGAACGGAAAGAAAGAAAAGAATGAAAAAAGAAAAATGTTGATACGTACCTGTTTCTGGATCTCGACGTTGAGGCCATACGACATCTCAAAGTACTGTAACAGAAAGGCATCATCGAGTGAAAACAACAGGCACCGTCGGACCGAACGAGTCCTTAAAGCTATATAGGTATACACGCGAAACAATCCAATCGGAATAGACTTTTGGTATATCGCTCCTCTCCCGGGACTCTCGTAAATCACGGCGTCGCTCACAGAAATGAGAACCCCGTGTGGGTGCTGCTTTTTCACTTTTGTTTCGTTTCCTTCTCGTCCACCCACCTCTTTGTTCTTCTCGCATCTCGACTGGCAACGCCATAAAAGAAACGAAACGATCATTACGGACTTATCATCGCGTCTTTCTCGCTCGCAAACGAGACGGCCCGGCCGACCACTTTAGTCGTCGTCCTTTTGGCAGAAACCTCTGCGGCTCCGCTTGCGAAACTCTCGCCCAACTCTCGGAAATCACCGGTGTCACTTTTCCTCCCGCCGTGACCTTTTGATACTCCATTCAAAGGGATTAATAAGAATAGCGCGCACTCGCTCTTTCTCGTTTTCTGCTTATTTTTATTGCACCACGTTTGTGGAAGCGTTAAGCCGGTTATTATTATTGACCAAATGATATTTTATCTGCCAACTCGATAAGCCCCGGATGAATCGGTGAAAGGAGAATTATATTCGATCGGGACGATCTTTGTGCTGATTCAATCTTTTTTTTCTTCTCTCTCTGTCTCACTCTCCCGACCTTTCTCTGTCTTTCTTCTTGCACTCGAACAAACATGTTGATGAAATCTTGAATGTTTATTTTAACTCCTCTTTGATATTTTTGTTTCATCGGAATGTCTCGCAAAATATGTGCACAAAAGATCTTATGACGGTTGGTTTAATTTTTTCTTTCGAATATTTTGTTGTTAATTTATGACTGACTCATATTTCTTGTACCTCAATGATAACACGCTAATGCAAAAGTGGGCAGTATCGTTCCAGTTGGATGCATTTTATTAGGTCATCTTTCATAATTCATTATTTCGATAAATCCGATACGCGATTCCAACCTCGATCGCACAGCTATAAATATTGATAAAAAAAGAAAACAGTCCTAAATGAAAAGAGGTATATAAAAGTCACGGGTAATGAGTTTTTAATTACTTCCGCTAAAAACACCCGAGCTTCTCACTTTGAGATTAGCGAGATAGATTATAAGCAAGAATCTTTATTGCAATTTGCTCCAAGGAGGGTTAACGCGATTAATTTTCCCTTTTTTTTTTCCTTTTCCCTCGTTTCGCGAAATTTTCACATCGATATATTTGGAAAAGCAACATGGAAAGAAAAAAGAAACGGTAATTGAGACGGTTATATTAATTTGAAAAGTACCTAATCGAGCCTGTTATTGACAGCAAAAACAATCAATAATTTGCTTCATGTAACGAAGCAGCTGGTTTGGCCAAACTTGGCGAACAAGATCGATCGTTGCAAATACGCAAATGCTCTCTCGGGCTTTATGATGCAATTGCTAACGTCGGGTCGCCCTGCGCGCCGATCTGAAGACCGAACTTTTTCTTTTTTTTCTTTTTTCATCTCATCCCCCGAGCGGTTCTCGCCACGCATAATTTCCTCGCACGTACGTACACGCCCCGAACAATACATCGCACATATGAGTAATAACACGCGAGGGGCGCGGCGAGAGTGTGAGCTTAGTATATTTTCCTCAATCCCAGCTGTTGCCGCTGAATTTTTATGTATACACGCGGCACCTTTTTCCTCATTTCTCTCGGCGCCAAAGCGACATGATTTGTACCATTTACTTGTCACGTTTCTTACGGATCACACAGTCTCGTCTGACATTTGTTCGCACTTGCTTCTTTTTCTGTTTTTTATCTTCAATAGGAATATGAAGATTTAATTTTTTTTCTTCCCTTTTTATGGTTTTTTTTTGTCAAACATTAATACCCATACTGATATCTCGATTTATTAATTTTCTATTGCCTGGGTAAAAAAAAATTATTTTTTTCTCTCACCTCATCCGATCGAAATAAAATGTTACCTGAATTCCTATTTAGAAAATGATTAAATTTCGCAGCGAGAGAGGTTATCGTGACAGCATTTCTTGCGCGAAATATCATCTTCTAAATATTCTATCTCTTTCCGGACGTTGTACACCAATAGAATTTCCTGTATCTGTATCGTTTCACTCTTTTCCATTTCTACGCGACCAAAATGTGTATCATCTGGGTTTCGTGTTTTCTTCCAAACGTATCGATTTCCGCTTCTCTTTCTGCGCGCAAGAAAAAAAAAAGGAAACAAGAACTGAAGAGGTATCAAAACCTTATTAGTTTCATATTCCTTATTATTCGAAACCCGTGAATGATCCAGAATAACTGAATCCATCCATTGATTTCTTCCATCCACAAAATTTGAATAGAACTTAGGCAGGGGGGGGGGTGGTTTACATTTTCTCGGCATTTTTTATCCGATGCATTTACAACTGGAAAACTTTTCATTAGCGAGGCAGGTTGTTTGAATTTCGAGAGAAGCAATGAAAAACAATATTGAATGGGAATATCCCGTACGTGTGCCCCGGCGTAAATGAGCAACTTTTGACTGTATCGATTTTTTTCAAGAGGAAGCTACACGGAATCCAATAATGGCAGCTATATCGATAATTTTACTCCCGTCGGTTATTTGATAGGGATCTTTCAGTGGCAGCTCTTTGATAGGGTGATTGAGCTACCCCACTTCTATGACTTGCCCCTTCACTTTTTTTTTCCTCTTTCTTTTTTTTTTCTCTCGCCAACACGCTTTTTCTCACCCTCTTAAACTCTCGTTTTTCTTGTCTCCCCTTTCATAGCTCATACATGACTCGGGATAATTACGGGATAATTAATAAGACCTCCAATTGCGAATCGAACATTCAAAATAAAAACCTATATTTATTCATTTGTCCTCATTAAAATTTGTTTATGAACGAATAAAAAAAGAAAAAAAAGTGTAATCATATTTTGTGTAAAAAGGTGTGTGCCGCATCACTTGTTTTTTTTTTTTTTTCTTTTTGTTAGCGTGTAATTCAAGTTTTGATTGAAAGTTTAACAGTTTAGGCAGGTGCGAGAGAATGGCTTTCAACAATTAACGTGTACTCAATTATGAAATTTACGCGGCAACGATAAAACGAGATTTTCGTGTGCTCATAACGCGCATAAGTACTGAAATATTTTCGACAACAATGAAGAAAAGCTAAGGCTGAATAAATTAAAAAGACATTGCCCTCGAGCCAAATAAACTCTTCCGAGAGACAATCGACCCTCTTTTATCTCGCCAACCCGTTCTTTTGTTCTTTTCGGGTTGCAACTCAAATTCTCGTCAACCTATTTTTTTCACCCTCCCGTCTCATCCTTGTTTTCTCTCCGAATATTGTTATCGCCCTATCCCTATCCTGATTCATCGATGAAAATTTCGGCCCACTTTACGACCGACAATTCATTATTCAATATCCCGATGCGCCATTATAACGAACGGATAAAAGTTATCGACTTCAAATATAAATTAAGGCGAAAGTTTTTTTTCCCTGTTTAAGCAGTTTCCGAAGTCGTCTCTTATTCTTCGATAAGTGAACCCGAGTTACTTTCAACTTGCGTAATACGTTTTCATCATTTTTACACATTTCCATCAGATATTTTGGTTTATCAAAATATATACGTGTGCATTTTTTTTTGGTTTCGAATTCAATCTTTTTCAGACTTTATAAAAAAAATTTTCAATTCAAAAACTACAAGTTCCGTGTAAAAATGATACAAAAACTATTGAAATAAATTGTACATTCAAATGAAATTCAATTTTTAATCGAACCCTTATAAAATGTACATAAACTGAAAAAAAAAAAAGAAATTGAAAAATGTAAAAATGATTTTTCTAGCAGGACGTTTTTTAAAGATGTATAACCGCAATAAGAATTATTCAAACAAACATTTTTCGGAGTGTTTTGTGAATGGGAAGGTACACACTTTACGATAAACGGTAAGCTGAAAAGATTTATTAAAAAAAAACATTTTTTATTTGAAAATCCATTAGCAGAGACTGTAAACTTTTTTCCCGGGTAGCCTGAAACCCCATTTTATCAACAGATCTGAAAACAAAAAACGAAGCAAGTTGAAAAAAAAAACAAATCAGACTAAGGGTTCATTTAGTAAGAAAGAAACCTGAACAATTTTCATGAAACAATCGAATAGGGTTTAAGAGAGTTTAAGAGAGAGATCAAAATGAGAAAACGTTATCTAACAAAATGGAATCAAATAAATCAATCGCATGACAATCTCTGCCACCCAAGCAGGGGAGGACGAGAGAGAAAAAAAAGGAAGATCAGACGTTAATGCGTAAACGGTCGCGCGCGCGCGTCACTCTAATGAAAATCTTGTGCAGAAGAGGTCACGTGCGCGCGCGCCAAATTAGAACATCAGCGCGGTACGTGTATAGGAAGGCGCAGCGTTGTATCTACACGTATAATACTTGGTACTGTCTGACAAACCCTCAACATGTATCGGCGTCCTCGTCGTTGGCGCCCGTTCGCCGCTCGGTCGTCCTTGTCTGACGAGATCCTCGCCATCTCCCTCGGCGCGTCTCTTTCTCTTCGTTTACTTTGGAGATATCGATTACCGGCTCAGCTCCCAACCCCCATGACCCACCTCAACCCACACCACTCGCCGCGAAGCTGCCCTTCTACCTCGTGCCACCGCCGGTTAGGTGGTTCGCTCGCCACCCACTTCACCCGGCTGCTTGCTTGCTTGCTCACTCACTTGCTCGGTGTCACATCACCGTTGCAGTTTACAGCTGTGTACACAAGACAGCGACTTCAACCCTGGCTTTCCAAATTTCGCGACTTTTTGATCTCCATAAATACATTCGCTCGATTTCCATCAAACGAACAGGACGAGTTTATTCATCCAGCTCTACTCTCCAATTTGTATATACTTTTTTTTAACAATTTTGTTTATATCCCCTAGTGTAAGATTTTTTCAAAGTTATAAAAATTGAGGAAATGGCGACATGTTCGGAAAAAAATTATTTTGCACTATCAAAAATTTGATTTCAATTTAAAACCCACTTATTTGTTTATAAGAGATGGTTGTTAACAAATTAACAGTAAAATTTGATAGCACCATACAGTTGAATATTTTGAACAAAATAATAAACAAAATAAAAGAGGTGCGGGAAGGAAATTTAAACATTTTTAAAAACAAGTTATTTTATTTGAACAAAGAAATGTCAAAATTCAAACAATTTTACAATGAATATTTGCGTTTATAATCTAAAATATTGGAATAAATAGTTTAGAATTATTTCATAAGCTTCCAACCAGAAAGATTAATATTTTTAATTTAATAACAATTGAGAAATTACAATCCTAAAAAATTGTTTGTTTTTTTTTTTCATTTACTAGAGTTTATGAACTATAGAAATGCAAAGGAGGAATTTATTTACTGTACAAAAGATAGAAAAAAAAAAAATTTTTTAGATGGAAGAGTTGAAGCTCGTGTATCCTGATCTTTTGCTACACTCGTTGATTTGTTTGAAACCAACGTTTTTCGCCTTTGGCACTGTGAATGCAATTTTTCTATAGCGCGATAAAATATAATTTACTTTTAATCTGTTTTTTCTACCACGACAGGTTTCGTGAGCTTAACAAGCAATTACAGATGACAATAGCGTTACGAGGTTGGCGCACAACACGCGATCCAAACCCAGGTCATCAATTTAACTTTCGAAAGCGAAAGTATCAACGCAAAATTAAATCTCTACGTATTGCGTGTTATGGATTTCTCAGCGATAAATTAATTCGTCACGTAATGCATGATAAACACGCCTTCATTTTTCTTTCCTCCCCCTCATCTTTATATTCAGAGGGCTTACATCAATGTAATTCGAAATAATTTGATTCCTTGCGCGGATACAATTTTGAAACCGTTGAGCAGGACAAACAGAAAAAAAAAGGAAATAAGGCCGTAACCCAATTTCAGTTGAAAAAGTAGTGTCTGAAAAAAAAATACAGTCATCAGTGAAAATATCACGTTCGGAAACAATGTAACGTTAAATTGATTGATGACGGAATTTGATTCCGAACTTATTTATACACCGCGTTTTATACAGCCGGTGATTCGATTTTTGCTGTCGTCATCCCTTTTCACGAGCCTCCCCCGCTCTGAGTAATTTAAATAATCATTAGCAGCGCGATGATGCAAATTGTGCTTTCCGACGGAAATGTTGATAGATTTACAACAATCGCGCCAAGCTTCGCGATCCTTTTTAACATGTATGACACGTAATTGAAGCCATATACAACCTCGCGCTATGGTAATTCGAGCGATAAATTTGTCAGAGTGCGGGATTAGATTATGATTGAACCCATTCGAATATGCCTCTTTCCAGTATGAAAAAAAAAAGATAAAAAATGATTGAACTGTCAATAATGACTTCTTTTATAAATTCCCGTTCCTGTTCCTGTGTAAAAAGTATTTTTAATTACATGTCATCTATACGGCTGCACATATGCGACAAATTTTCGACGTGGAATAAAAACAACAAGATCGGATAATAAAAGAAAATGTAAAAAAGAGTTGTCATTCTGGTTCGATTATGCGACATTATATTCCGCGGAACTTTTCTGAGGCAAACAAAAAAGTCTAATGAGTTTACAAATTGACGAAAGAAAATGGGAGCGCGGCGGAAAATTTAATTGAAAAAAGCGGCACGTAACGCGAGAGCGCGTCGTCGAGCCGCAAACGTGATCGCCGGCTCTGACATATTTAAGGGATGCAAATGCAAGCGAATTTATTTTCACGTACGATCGACGCGCGAGGAGAGCGCGCGGGATGGATTGAAAATGCAACGAACCCGTAACTTTTCAGATCGGATCGGTCTGAAACGCTACCTGCCAGTCCAATAATTCATTCGGCCCATTCAATTTCACTGCCAAACTTCACTCTGCCTGCGAGAGTTGATTCGCAGCTGCGCTGATCCTTCCAGCGTTTTTCTGACAAAATAAAGAGCGCGCCTTGACCTAGGATTTTTGTATTGAAAATTGCTATGCGATACCCCCCGAATTGCAAATTCAACGGTTCACTTAGCAGATTGAACATTTTCGAACCAACAATTTTTCAGTTCAAAATTTAAATCCAAAATATTTTGCAATTTTTTTGTAATCTACTGACAAGACTTCAGTTTTGTTGATTGACAGGGAAGAAAAAATTTGTAACTATTGAGTGTAGAAAAATATTTGTTATTTTGAAAAACAATTTTTGACTTTGTTAAAAACAAGGATCTATTAGGATGTTAATAGTTTATAGTTGGATTATTGATCAGCTACGCTAGTTTCTCATCGGTGCTAAATTTCGTTAAATTACGAATCGTGTTATAAATTTTACAGGTAGACTATATCTGGGGATAAAAATAACGTCGTGGCCGAGGATAAAATTTCGGTATTGTTGCGAGGTTCTATGTCGAGTTGCACACGAATAATTGTGGCAACATTTTTCGAATTGCAATTTTATTAGCTCACGTGCTCTAAATTGTGACCAATTTAACGTTAAGATAAATAATTTACCTAGTGGAAAATTGATGTTATCAGGGGGATGAAAATTCGCAAAATTATACGTGGAATTCGTGGAAATTATTGAGGACGATGATTTGTTCATGATTTTATTTTTGATAAATCTCGGCTGAAATTCCAGTATACCCTCAGTCACAACAGTGAATATGGTATCAAAACTATCAAAACAACAGTGAATATGGTATCAAAACTATTTGAATCGGACCAACGTAAATATTGTTTCAAAAATCTGTCAAGATTTGTTTTAGTTGGCACTCTATTTTTTTTAAACTTTTTATAAAAATTCAAAATTTGAATGTCGCCAATAAAATTGATTGTATTACCGAAATATTGGTTTTAATAATCTTTTATTTTGGGTTGTTATTACAATATAAAAAAAAATGAAATAAAATGTATATTCTCTCTTCAAATATTTAACATTTAATTAATTTTATTTTACTATGATTGAAGCATATTCATTTAAAAAGCAATTTTGTTATATTCTAAAACTGACAACTGAATCAGACAACTATGAAACTGAATTGATATAGACATTTTGCTGACTAAATCACTGATATGATTATCCCTCTTTAATAGATAAATTAAATAAAAAAAATTGCATTATTTATGTTCATATTTAATGTTACAAAAATTACTGTTGATACTAATATTATTGGTATTGAAACAGAACAGTATTTTTTTTAACCAGAAAATTTTTTGAGTGTTCATAACATGGTAACACAGTTATACAAGATTCATACACCCGTTGAAATTCGGATTTTAAAGCATAAACAAGTGGAAAGCTCCTGTAGATAAATCTCCATGATAAACAAGTTCGCATTAGTCGCGTGATTTTTGGTTGAATTTATTAGTCGTTTGCTCGAAAATGTTCAATTTCTTTTTTATATCGAAAAAGATTCACTTTTTGCAAAATAAAATAAAATGGTTTTTTAACTTTTTAAATAAATATTGACAAATTACCTTTTTTGCAAAAAAAAAAGTTGATAAATAAAATAAAAAGTTGTTTTTCAATTTTAGGATGAAGTTGACAGCAGAAGAGATAGTTTTTAAAAATGAAATTATTTTTCGGCTCGCATGAAAATTCGCAGATTATTTCACTCGGCGGGATTCATTCGATTTTTCGTTCCAAAACTGACGAATGACAATAACAGAGTACTGACTGTCACGGACGCGAGTAAGTGAGAAGCGATTACAAAACATTGATAATTCAAACATGGATCAGTGAAAAAACCGAGTAAAATAAAATAACGTTAGTCAATTTAAGCTGCATTGCAAATAAATGTGTAAAATGGAAGAGACAATTTTTTTTCATCCGAATGGAGACATTCGGCACTGATGAAAACGTGACAAATTCGAAAAAGTATATCGAAAAAATATTCATACACCAATATCCCTTTCCCTAGAGGAGCATACTCCAATTTAATACAACCTTTCTCTTTTTCCTGATCGTTTGTGCAAATGCAATAAATCGTTTCGAAATTATTTTTACTGCCTGACACCACACTCTTGCGTTGTAAATTCAAAATACAAAAATTTTTCCCTTGCCTGTCACACTGTGACCTCAAACTTGATACTTTGAACCTCCCAAATTTATATACATCCTTTTTGTCATATATTTTAGTAACTTTGATTAACTTAATCCCAGCATAAAATTGTGTTTTTTTTGGATAAAACAAAAATTGTTTTCACATTTTCTGACATTCCCTTTAATTATATAAAATGTTTTCCGATGGATGAAACAATATTGAAAAATTAAAATGTTGTTCATTGTTCGGTACCAGAAATTTGAAAAAAAAATGTATTCACAGCCGGGCCACTTGAAACCCTTGAAATTTCCGTTTAACATAATTCGATTGTGTCGCGTCACACGATCATGAAAGTAAACTCATACAAAATATCTTACCATAATGTAATGCCGCTGAATTTCATTTTTCTCACTCGCTAGCTTCTCGCACTCGAGCTTCAGCCTGCAAAAAAGTAAAAAAAAACACAGTATAGAAAGCGCCGGAGTTGTAAAGGAAAGCGCGAGAGCACGTTATCGCAACCTTGCGCGTCGCTCTTGGGATTTTTTTTTTCTCCAGCATTTCGAATTCGAAGGCAAGAGGCGCGCAAATGTCTCGCGGGAACACGAAAGCATCCCTCGTTGAAACGTCTCGAGCGAAACGAAATAAATACACAACCCCCCTTAAAATACATATTGCGCCAATTTACGTCCACTCTCATTCAAAATCAACATTTTATCTTTTATCGCCTCAGACCATACTTCCTTTTTTCAATTTCATCTTTTTTTCCCTACGTTTTGAATACCCGATTAATGCTTTCAATAAATAAAATTAAATCTTTTTCATTTTATGCATATTTGCTATAAAATTACTAGGGACGTGATATTAATTATAAATTTCGTTTATTTTTCATGGCCTTATAATTTCATGTTGAGTTACAATTAAGACTCTTCAATTTTCGTTCTCTCGTTTTTGAATCATAAAACCATAAAACGCGTTTGTTACACGATATATACGCAAAACATGAATAACCGAAACACAAGTAACCCATCAAAGCGAACTATAAAATTATTATCTCTGGGGATGACATTTAAATTGCGACTTTCGCACAAGTGAGACGTTTTATTTATTTTAAATATTCAGTATACGAAAAGTTGTTTGAGCGGGGAATCAAAAAAAAAAATAATAAAAAAGGGACACTTTGATTCACATAATAACGCAAGGGCAAAGAAACGTAAATAAAAGCGCGATGTCGTTTGCATATTTACGATTAAGAAAATGATAAAAGTGGGAGAGAGCGGAGCGTGAGATGTAACATATAAAAAAAAGGGACGAAGCGGAGAATAGGAAACAGAAGCTGAGTAAGAAAGGTTGTGTTGCGTAGTTCCCGGAGGATGAGGAAACGTCGGCGTCAATATAAGCAGCGCGCAAAACGGGGGAGAGTTAAAGCGACGAAGAGAAGACGACGAGTGAAAAGACACGGCGCAACGAGGACAAACGAGAAAAAGGACTCACGAGTGGCATTGTTGCTGGATTAAATTGAATTCCTCTTTGATTCTCTCACAAGTATCAACCACCGTAAACTTCAGCGCTCCCGCAGCCCCACCGCTTCCTCCGCCACCCTGTAACAGAAACAATACAAAAATTCAATTAGCATACATGTACCGTCATTGCTCGTAGCATCATTTTTTGCAATATTTTTCTTATACCCCCTTTTTTAATCAATTTTTTTTTTATCAATCAACATTTCGTCATGCAAAACATTTTTTTATTTTGCTAACAAAAAATATGATTATTAGTCAGTCAAGTTGGAAAACTTTTTCTTAATATAAATTTAAATGAAAAAAAAAAGTAGAAAAATTGATGCAGCTGTTTAATTGCTTTTGATAGTTTAGAAATTCTGTGGCTTTGAGGAACAACCAGTTCCCATAGAAACACTTTTTTGAGTTCGTCTTATAGAAGTAGAAAAAAAAAACAACGTAAAATATGTTTTTAACTTAATTGTACAAAAAAGCACTTAACTGTTTTTTTTTTCACAGCCACAGAATTGATAAGATTATTATTGAAACGAACAAAAAAAAAGTGTCAGCAGGGGAAGGATCATAATCGATTACTATCCACTCTCTTTTCTGGGGACAGTCGAGTGAATCGGTTTCTCCCCATCATTTTCTCGGGCTTTTTCAATTCGGCCGGCGAGCCCCAAGGATATAGGACTAGGTCGCACCTCCGAGACAACAGTCGCATCTGACAACCAATGAAGAATTATGGAATATTTATTCCGTCGAAAAGTTTCTGCCGATGTTAAAAAATTTAACCAAATCCCAATGCAGGGAAAAATGTTAAAAGAGGCGGAAAAAAGAAATAAAAAAGTCGCAAAGTTCATTTAATTGTTATCGACAAATCGGCGCCGTGAACGATCGTTAAACGAAGGGAATAACTTTGTGAGCTATAGTTGGGGGTTGAGAATAAACGATTGCATAAATTATGGAACCGTGCGACATAACTATCCGGATAATTGTTCAGGAAAGGACATATTATACTTGTAACTAACTTTCCAACCTACACTTTTCTTATTCCTCTTATTATAACTCTTCGGGGGTGTTTCTTTCGTTATTCCGAGCGATGCAAGAAAAAAGTTGCGGGTCATCTATAAGAGCGCTAATTTTGCGAAACAAGAGGGAGAGGAAAAAGAGAGAGAGAGAGATCGATCGCCAATGATTTGACACGCTGCGTTCCGTTAATATTTTATTGTTATTGAAATGGGGCGGTTGCATTATTCGGAGACGTCAAATTTCAGTGAAATCTGCTCTCGTTTTTCATCAACTTCAATTGCAGCTCTCTCTCACCCCTCTTCCCCGTGGAAATTACTCGGAATATAAGAGGCATCCCCTTGTGATCGACGCGATTATTATTATTGCGGCCTGTCTGTTGCCGTTTTGTTCCGCCACGGGAAAGATCGATTCTCTTTCAAACATCACAAGGGAAGGATGTATACAAATCCATATTGCTGAAAAATTCATGGGGTTATGATTTTATTATACTATGGACAAGTTTTAATGTAATCAATTATAGTACAAGAAACCCTAACTTTAGGGGAAAGTGGTCCTTGTCCAGACGTTTCCATGTCCGGACAAAGACACGTTAAAAATAAGGAAAAACTCGATAACGAAATTGAAGAAGAAACAAGATTTTATATAAAAATAATTAATTTTGATTGTAATTTTAGTATTTTGTTTATTTTTTTGAAATTTCTGACTTTCAAATTTTTGTATGCATAGTTGATTAATTTTTTATGAAAGCTGCTTTACATATGCTGAACCTTACACCAAATTACATTTCCGGGTGAAACAGGATTTTTTTTTCAGATCCATCAGAATTTAATACGAAAGAAAAACGTGTGCAATGCCACTTTGAGCTCGAAAAAATGTGCCGTAATAGCATGACGAGTCGTTTCACTCTGCTCTATCATTATGGCACTCCCTCGTGACAGAGGGAGGGAATATCCCCTTTCTTATGAACCATAGGCTATTGTAATTCCTTTGGATAATGATTTGCAACGACTTTTTAATCGAACCAAAAAAATGTTTTTTTTTTTTTTTTTCCAAACCATCATCAGTCAAGGGAACAAAGGTGGTAACAAAATTTAACAGCTTTTTCATACCGTCGTTCCCTTGGATTTTACAGTAAAAATATGTCGTTGTTTATACGCGATATAACAATTATGAATTCGGTTTGAGTTAACACAACGGCGTAATTGATTCGACGAGAAAAATAATACATCCATTTGACATTGTTTGCACTCCCCTATTGGAACATGAAACGATTAAAAGTGGCAATCGATAAAAGCAATAATTGAAATCGTAAGCCGGCGCGTACGATGATAGCCAATGACTATGGGGAAAGTCTCGTACGAGTTGTAATTTTTTTTGTATGTATTCGGCATGCCAGCAGAATGATTTGGCCACTTGTTGAATTCAGCGGTTCGAGGTTGTTGCAGCAGAATTCAGCAAGGGTGGTGTGTTCACTTGTTGCAATCATCAAACAAAATAGTCATCGAACAGGTTGTCGCCACTGGCAATGACGAATTGCAAAAGTCGCCGCGCCAACCGCAGCATTTGCACTTTCGCGTCACAAACTTCTAATCCCTCTGCCGAAGGCCAGAAATAACATTTTCAACAACAATTTCAACTCGGCTAAAAACAAACGTGGCGCATATGCAGGTACCCATATATATTTACATCGCATCTATATGCAGCATATTTTTACTCTAATAAATATTATTTGTAAATAAATATATAAATCCAGGCATGATCTCTAGCAGATGTTCCTCATAGCTCTAAATTTACTCCGAACATCTCAAGACTTCATTCGAAATTCATCGCAGTTTTCATTAAAAGCGTCGTGAAGCTCCGAGCCAATAAATCTGTCTAATATTTTGAAATTGATCAAAGTTTATGAGAGCACAGCACTTAACCGCCAATTATTGCAATTTAGTCTCATGTTGATTCTGACGTAAAAGAGAGCCGTCTCTTATAAATACTCGAGGGCAGCGATCTTAAAATCTCTCTCGTGAGCCAAATTTAGAGACTGACGGTTGAAAACGAGCTGCCATCCCTCAATTGCGAATACTTATTGCTAAGCCGGTATACACCTTCACTCACAAAAGACCCGAGCTTAAAGTTGTTAAGCTTCGCCTATATACAACCTTTCTGAAATTATACTTCAATTCTAATGCTTCACGTCTTGGTAGATAAAAAAATCGTTTATACACGATGTTTTTATCTTCACAAAAGGCTCAGGAATATTAAACTTTCAATTGGTCGGATAAATAATTCCAGATGAATTACGGGCGTGGAAAAAAAAGCAGATAAAATCGAATAAAAACCAAATGAGCTGCAATAAGTTCTGTAGGTGATTGGCAAAGATTTTAGGACATTGGTTGAAAATTTAATGGCGGCTTATACGTGCTTTCGGGCGTACCTTTAATAAATAATTACATCGGAAGCATCAGCGTGAGCATCGAGATAATGCCCGCAAGGGTCTGCGATACTATAATTTGCCAAATAGATGAAGAGGAATAGAAACCAAATTAGAAGTCTCAGCAGATCTGCTGAAATCAATATATTTATTCCAATCACTTATTTCTTAAACGTTCTCATGTACCGCATAATTTTGTTTATTTATTTTTTAATTTAACATTTTCTTAACTTTTAGTAACTGGCCAAGTAAAGATATGTGACAGATACTCAAGTAAAAATGTATATATGGGTCCATAAATGGCACATATATGAAACATAAATGACACATGTATAGAACATAAATGGGACATTTATGTATTTATATACATATATGATCCATGTATGGGCCCATTTATGAGACATAAATGGAACATATATGGAACATATATGGATCCATATATGTCACAAATGTAGAACCATATATGTGACATTTATGTAGCATATATGTGCCATTTATGTTCCATTTATGGGCACATATAAATTTTTACTTGGGTATGGATGTCATATACATTTTTATGTGGGAATTTTTTCACAATGTTCGTCTGTACTGAAATATATGTGAAAAAAATAATAAATTTTTAAAAATGAAAGCTGAATTTAATCACTCGTGTAAGTCTCCGTCATTTCAAAAATTGGTACGCGTTATATTTTCCGTCAGATTTTTCGTCCGCTTTCTGATTTGGTTGTTCTCTCTTGCACACGCTCTTGTTCTGCTCCTCGCACTCTAGTTAGCGCGCTTTTACTATACTTCATCACGCAAAGTACTCTTTCATGGCCGATTGGACGATGCGCTTTCCATCTAATGAATCGTGTGAACGCGAGTGCACGAGCACTGTACGCCCGCTGCATTTGTTCATTACGCTTCGCGTTCTGCTTCAAATTTTTGACGTTACTTTTCGTTTCAATCGCCAAGCCGTGTGTGAAAAAAAAAACAAATATAATTATACACCCCGAATTAAATTATGTAAAATTACAATGAAATTGAACATTTTTCGAATCACAATTTTTTGCAATTAAAATAATAGGTTCAACTAGGGTAATTGTGACATCGGGATAATTCAATCTCCAACGTTATTTTTTCATTTAACAGGGTTTGATTAACTTATTAAAAGTTTACAGGCTACAAAATTATTATTTACAACATTTACATAGTTGAAAAACAACTTTGCATTTTCGTGTCACAATTAGCCCGGTTGACTCTAAATTTTATTTTTCTACTTAATTATATTTTTTAATAAAAAAATTTTCATTTTTCGTATTTTTCAAATGTTTGTGCAGCAATGATGAAAACTGACATTTTTGGAGGAATATCTGGAAATGTTATAGAAATGTACTCATCATTTGCATATGATTTATTTGGTGCAAATCGTTTCAAGACAAAAATGTAATTAATTGCTGAATTGCGAGGAGTCGTTGCGACCGACAGCGGCAGCCATTGCGAGGACCGCAGTAGTAACGGAGTGCGCAGTCAGCCCTGTTAATTAGACCGGGACGCGTGTCTGACCGTAAACTCTGATACTACTGTGCTACACGTGCACAGGCTGCTTTCGAACTGTCCCACACGTAACCATTCAATTAAGATATTTCACCAAAATCATTGCGTCCCCCTTACCTCAAAGCTTATCAAATTTAATCAATTCCAAAATAAAGAAACACTCAATGATTATTTATTTGTCGATTTTTTAGCGTCCCAATGATGATTTTATATCTCTAGTGAAAAGGGGCGCGGCTGTCGATTTTATTTATTCCCATCGGAGTTTACATTCCTTTCGTGTTTTCGGTGTTGATGTTTTTTTTTTTTTTTTTTTTTTTTTTTTATTTTAGGATGAAATATCATTGAACTGTTAAGAGTATTGATTCATCGTCACAGTTGCACTCAGATAAACATAACTCAATGTTTTCGATACTCCGCGCCTGTAAATACACGGCCTGTGCGCTCTCTCGTATAATTTTACCTCAACTATGCACATGGTACGTTACATGCCGGTGAAAATAATGAAAAGGTCCGCAGTGGCGACGACCTATTTGAACTGGCGAAAAAGAGTTGACCACTTTATGAAAACACGCTCAAACTAAATTTTAATAGTCAGTCGCCGAAACAAAAGTTGCACCTGAATATACACGTCCAAGCTTTTTTTTAAACGGGATTGTTTTAAAAAATTAAACTAGCCAAGTGTGGATCCAGAATGATGTGACTTATTTTTAATTTTCAAAATTTTTGTTTTCATTTTTTTTTAATTCAGCCATTGATCCTTGAGGAAATAAAATAATTGATTGGCGGCCGCCTAGGGGAATTTTTTATGGAGAGTCGGTATCAAGATGCAATAGCTTTTATAATTGACTATCATGATGGCTTACAAATCCCGGATCGTAAGTTTTTACGAACCGAGTAGCAAGACTGCGACAATTTATTTTCTTTTTACGTCGATCGATCGTGTGACATTTTATCCCCCTCTTTATCTCGTTCTCTCTCAATCGAACTGGACATGAAATTCGTGAAAATCAATACTGATACAAAGTTAATTGTCCGCAACACCGAGACTGAAACTTGTTGGAAACTTAATCCGAGCGTTGCTCGGACGGACGATGAAAAAAGTAAGAGAAACGATTCCCAGTGGGAGGAAATGTGTAATTATTTGTATTGAGGAAATTGGGTAATTACAATGACGGGGCGGTGGAAAAGCGCGAGGGAAAAGCGTCGCTGAACAAGACGCGCGAAGGGTTGCGTGGAGGCCTGTCGGAGGAATGCTCGGCAATCAAGGATGCGCAATTAGCGTGTCGACGAGCTCGCTTTTCTTCTTCCTTTTGACACTGCTCGACATCAAAGTCCCAATGGGGCTAACTTTTACCGACAAAGTGATAGATCACATTATCCGATAATGCCTTAAATAAAATACGATAATTTACATAATTGGCTTGCGATGTTTATTTTTTTCAAAATTTAAACATTTGCTCAAACGAGAAATAAAAACAAACATTAATTTTGATGTTGGTGTTTTTTTTTTTTTTTTTTTTTTTTTTTTTCAGTTACTGGCAAGTGGTAAAAAACAATTTGAACACGTTTCCAAACATTGAACATCTTTAATTGCTGTCATGCAATGTGTTATTGGAATTTCGTGCGAATAATTTGACCATTACACAATCTTAGCTGTAATTAGCATTAGATTGCATGTTTATGTAAAATCTGCGAAACGATAATTAACGTCAGCATTATCGTCGAGCATCCAATCATTTACCGTTTCATTTCGTTATTGCAACAGTGTGCACCTGACCTCGTCAAATTAGTATCTTGTTTTGAAATGTGAAATCTAAAAATTACTATGTACCTGTTATGTAAATAATAATAAAAACATACAACCCGTTGCATTTTTCATTCGAATGAGTTTTAATTTTTTGAACTTGATGTGTAATTAAAAAAATTAATTAAAAAAAAAAAAAAAAAAAAAAAAAAAAAAAAAAAAAAAAAAAAAAAAAAAACGTCGTATGTATATTCGAAATACGCAAATAATATTTTTCGATATGTATTTAATTTCGGATTGTACCATGTCAATCTGCTGACAATTTTTTTTCATGTGTTAGACCAATTAGACTATTTCTTCATCCAAACGTTGATCCCGTCAATGTTTAATTACTATTTTTTTTGAAATTATTTTAACTCGCTTGATTGATGCTCGTCAGAAGACAAATTAAGTTGAATTTCATTTACGACCGAAATTATATTGCACATAGTTTTCTTTTCCCTTGCGTTTGCAATAGTAATGTCTCAATGATCCCAATTTATTCGCAGTCAATCAATTATGCTGATGCATCGCAAAAATAGCATCGCAAAACAACCTTTTTTTTCTTTCTTCTATACCGTCGACCGCAAACATAAATGGTTCGGCTGAATTGACGAGCATATAAGTACCGTTCGGACATTACTTCTCATTTTAGAAGCTTTTTTCATTGATGGCGTTACCATGTATACCACGCGGAATATCGTCCAACTTTTGATTGACCACCTGGATGTTCAACGACATAAGTGTTCCCAGCACGCGATGATGAAAAACGTGTTTCGAAGACGTTTTTGCCGCGATCGCGTGTGCCCGTCCATTTTATGATTCGGTTATCGTTTGTTCTAAAATACTTCGACAACCAAGCTCTAAAACATTTCCGGCTTTTTGTTTAGCAATTTTGCTTTCTTTTCTCTCCCCCTTTTTTAAAATAGTTTTTGGTATTTTATATTTTAATATAGGCGCCTAGGGTAATTGTGACAATCAGGTTAAGTGTGACAACAATCAAAAATATGTAAAAAAAAAGTTAATCAAAAAAATAAATTTTTCAAGTGTTGAAAAATTTGAAAAAATGTTTGAAATTTGATTTTAATGGCAGGTGAAGGAGTTTCATAAGAGCTTAAAATTCGGTGCAAATTAAATCGGTCTGATCAATATGCGCAATTAACCGGAGACAAAGGCTCGGTTGAGGCGCGCGGACAATAACATTACACAATTACAGTTGCATTTATAGCGTCGTTCGGAGAGTGACGCGTACAAATGCACGTAAGAAGCGATGTTACGTCGGCTTTTTATACCGCCGGCGATGTGCGACGGTCTGTCTTCGTCAAGCCCCGACGACCGTCGTCTCTCGCTCTTTTTCGTCCTCCTACTCTCGCGTTTCCCATCTCCCTCCCCGCTCTCGGCCTCGGTGCTACGTTGTGATTTATGGCGCCGACTGAAAGACTATAGTCGCAGACATATGGAGCAAGCGGTAGATACCACGAAACACGCTCATCGAGTGATACAAAATGTAGAGGGGAAAAAAAATAATCCGAACGCTTCCTATGAAATTCGACGAATTCTTGAAAATCAGCAGGGACGGACGTAACAAAAAATGATCGGGGGAATGTCGGGAGGGATAGTGATGGGATGAGATCGAGGATCGTCAAAGGACACAAATCAAGAAGTTAATGAAACGAAAAGTGATTTTCAAATTAAACGCAAATCCGATCACAAACTGTCTCATTTTCTCATCCAAACAAGATTTAAACAACAAAATTAACATCTTCGAGAGTTGGAAACAATTTTAATTATGGTGTCCTGTTTATTGACATTGGTATAATTTAATCGCGTTGAATCAACGCGATTAAATTTTATGATCATGGCCGTCTATCGCCCTGCTCGAATAAAATAAAACGCGGTTTTGTTTTTCTTTATACTTTTTTTTTTCGTCTACGTACAGCCGATGCGGCCCGCAATGAATTGGCAATTTAACAGTGTCGTGTTTCATTCACGTGGCGTGCACGGGTTTGCACTGCATTTCATTTTGTTTTCCAAAAAGAGACTACGTAAACTATTTCACACAATTACGTGTATTTTGCCGGTAATGATGTTTATTTTTCATTGTCGTGCATAGTCAATCATACGTCAGACAAGACAAAGGGAAAACAATATAAAAGAGGCAGCAAAAAAGTGCGGAGAACAGCGGTGAGCTCTGTTTCAAATTACATCCGCAAAAAATGCGTTTAAAATGAAAGAGAGAAGGGAAAAGTAAAAAAACTGTAAGCTAAGTTTTGAATTGAATGGAAACTTTTGTACATTCGCTATAAATAAATTATTATTATTATTAACTAAACGTTTAATGTTGGGAACGGTTTCACATTTATTATCCTCATGATATTGTATACTCGAGGATCTTTGCACGTACGATAAGAACGGTGTGAATTACCCATGTAACATTTCTAAAACTTGTCACCTGTCATGAGCATGCATTCATTCAAATTACATTGATCTTGTACAGAACAGCTAGCTCACAAACAAACGAGTGACTAAGTATCATTCGTGTGAAAAAAAAAAAAAAAAAACAAGAATAATACAGACTTGGAAACAATAAAAATACAAAAATTAAAATTCAAGATTTAAAAATGCTGAAATTTTTATACAAAATTAGTTTTACAAAATTGTTTTTTTTAACATTTTGAAAAGCAGGTTACAAAATGTTTATCACAATATTTTATGAATGTTATAAAAAAACTGTCTAGTTTTGGTTAATGATTCGCCTTAATTGAGATAATTTTTTTTCCAATACCACCACTTGGTTTAAGTTTAAACAAAACCATAATCAAACGTAGGATAGCGGTCAATCGAAATGAAATGCCCACTTTGGTTCTCGATGCGTATTCTTAACGAGGGTCGAGATCCACTCTTTGTTTGACGTACCTACAAATGTACAAGTTGAACCGAACCCAAAACAGAGTTTCTCATCCGCTTTGGTATCGATTCCGGGCCGAGATTGCGAGCTCCTTCCATCGGGCGGGAGAGTCACTGCCGAGGACAGCCTGAACTCTCTCGTGTGACTGAGTGTTGCGGCTGTCCCAACACGACTAGCAAAGATTCCTACACGAATGCGCATTTCCGAGGTTATGGAAACACCTTTGCCGCGATGTTTCACATGTTTCCAAGACCCTTGAAGAATCATCCAACACGATACAAACTTCCTGACAATGTCAACGGGTTCCAATGAAATATTCAACCCACGAAATCATGACGAATGAGGTTCCCTTTCTTTTCTTTTAATTTCAATTTAAAATCAATCAAATTTAATTCAATTATTTTACTTTTGGATTGAAAAAAAAGTTGATTAAAAAAGGAAAGATTATCTCGGACAGTCGAAAAAAAGAGAAAGGATTAGAAAATTAGCGACAAATAAAGCAAAGAAAAAAAAAAGGGAATATCCAGCTGTGGAAAATCAATGTCAGCGTTGACAGGACAAAAGCTAAATGTTATCCGTCGAAATGATTTTCTTCGGATTAGAGCATGCGTCGAATGAGAGTTTCTGTTGGGATTTGAGTGGGTGGCGGCGGTCCCCTCGTCAAATGCTTGTCATACCGTTCTTACCCCCAAACCTCAGGCCTATCAGAGAACCTGGCGTATACGCAAAGCCCGAGCGACCCCCGGTCGGTATACAATGTCGGCGAAGCTACCCCGCAAGCAGTGTTAGAACACGATACAACTCGAGCCTGAACCTGTGATATGCCCGAGGGCCAAGAATAATGCCGCTAAAACCCACCAATTACGGCGCGAAGGGTGCCGGCCAGGAACTCATGTGCTTCTCTCTGTCTCCCTCTCTAACTCTCGCGCTCTCTCTCTCTTGCTCGAAGGGCTGCGAGCTTTAACGCGGCTTTGCATTGGGGGCCATTGTTTGTCCGTGCGAGTGTGTGACAGTGCTGTGTCGCCACTGACGATGACCCCCAATGTTGCATCGGAAAAGAACCCCTCCGTGAATTTATTGTCCCGCCGATCTTGCGTATGTTTGCTCGAGGGTCACGCTGTATATTAAACGTTAGTGTATTATATTTGTGTTGATGCGCACCGAAACATAAGTTGCCTTTGTTGAATGCCCAAATTAAAAACAACTAGATTGGCTCTCGGTGTGCCAAAACTAATAACAACCCCCCACCCTCCTACCCTCAAATCAATTCTTTGTACAATTTTTTTGAAAATAATAAAATAAAAGTTCCTTTCATGGGATTGGTTATTAGGCTCGAATTCATAAAAAATAAATTCTGGAAGATGGAAAATAAAGTAATAAAAGGGAACGTGAAACTTTTACGTTGTAAAAAATAAAATTCGCGTTGAAAGGTGTTGGTTATCCTACTTACCGAACTCCTACCTCCGGGTATGTTAACTCCCCTAGTAAAAAAGATCATATATTGTCCATATATTATCAATATATTGACAATATATTATTTTCAGCAAATCATATATTGACCATGTATTGACAATATAT